>JAUUEG010220297.1:0-10004 GCA_032361445.1 Panulirus gracilis | reverse complement strand
TTATGATGGTTCACTGTGAGAGAAGGCCGAGCTCGATGTGAATATCATTCAGCAGGAAATGAGTTACATGATATGTGTGTGAAAGAAAGCTGGGAGCTTACATCCTAGAGTCCCAACTCAGAAGAACAATTAAGGTGACTAACTGTGCTGGTAAATTTTAGAAATGCGTTAATGTGCAAGGGGATATTCAGCAAAGTGCTCACGTCGTAAGTAAGGCTAAAACTAGACCATGCTTCGCAAGTTTGATCACCGCACCTAAAGAAGCACAAAGAGCTGATAGTAACGGTTTAGAGGAGAGCACCAAAGAAAGTAACAAAATTAAGATAACTGAAATACTGGGAAAGGGTAAAGGGGCTTAATTTCACCCACTATGAAAGAGAGGAGTGAGGGGTAACTTGTTCACAGCCCTCAAGTTTTTAAACGAGACTGATGACGGAGACATAAACAGATCTTCAAGGGGTGTAAGAATAGAACAATAATGGGAGTAAACATGAAAATAAGCAAGAAACTCGTTAAAATACATGCAAAGAAGCACTATTACAAGATAAATGCAATGGACTGAATGAGAAAACAATAACGGGGACGCAACAGATAATATAATAATTGTATGATAACAGAGGGTGCAAGGGATGGAGAGCCAAGATCGTAAAACTCCTTCCATGTACATTACGAATTGATAGGTACACTGTAGATGTGACACCCCACAGATACCTTTGGTAATATTATGTCACTACGCACGGTAACCAAGAAAGATTGTGTATCATTAACTATATTTCCACCACATGAACGATCATTTACGGATATAGTACAACTGAGATGATAAATGTCATATCTAATAGACTTTGATTTATCAAAAATGAAAATTACATATGTAACCGGGGTTTATATATTCAAATTCTTATATTACGCCAAAAGCGTCTATAAACATCATGCAATGATCCGGTCTTAATACATCACGTAAGCGACATCTGAAGTCCTAAGGTCTAACACTGTAGCTCGGCTAGGCTGTCGTCCTGCTCCCTTGCTCAGTCACGAAGCTGAAGGTCGCCGCCCGCTGGCGTACTACGTAACCACCATATCCTGACTGCTCTGGTATTCATAGGTACTTGTCTAAGCCTGTTATGAATTTTCCTTCAGTACACTCCAAAGTATTTCTCGTGGCTGCAGACAGTGTACTTACCAAGTCTGGGACCAGGATGTTATAATTTTCTTCAACCTACTCCGCCCTTTTTTTGATTCCCGTGATAATATAGGCTCCAATGCCTGCTATTCCAAGATGAATATTCCTAGGATATTTACAGTGAAGAGTCCTATACAGGATATCTACAGAGTGGAAATCTATACAACTCTCCCGTCTGCAACCCACAGAATACAACCTTAGCATTTCCATCACTCTCAGCAAGTTTGATTCTTGAATGTCAAGTAAGGGTGTGGGCTATGGGAAGATCATAGCACACTATTTAACTCAGCAATCTGATCCGCCTTAAAGCGAGTGTTCATAAAGCAGGATCCCAGTATCACCGGGGGTAAAATTGACGGCTTGATTTCCATGAAATTTATCAGTAGTCCGGGGAAATTCCCTGCGTTTTTATATACCTCAAATGCATCACTTCTTATGCTTCCCATGCGGTTGTTATTGTAATCAATATTGAGTCACAACAACAGTTCGGCTGTGTTCAAATATGCACTTTATTCTATTCTGATATCGTTGTCATATTTTGTTTCATGGTAACAAATTTACATTTACTCTTTCTTTTTTTACCCGAGTTGGCTTTTGACTAGATCATGATTTGCCCGTGCCACGTCGGTAAAAAGAAAAAAAAAAAGAAAAAAAAAGGCCTGGTGAATGTCAGTCGTACCTCATATTGTAAGGTTATGATAGCCTATTTTATTTTTTTAACTATTTGGAATACAAACACTTAATTGGCCTTCGTTACATTATGTTTGAATACTATTATGCTAAAAAAAAGTTTTATCACATTCGATTATTATAACATTAGGTCATAATAGCAAACAGAATTGCTGGAAAGGTCACAGGAATCGTTTCAACTTTATCAACATCTTCACTCAGAAATTCAAATCAAATTTGCAAATATCAAATGGGTTCATATTTCATAATCTTTTTACCAATCTATCCTGATTAAATGGAAAAATAAATTAGTACATGATTCATTTCTACCAGACATTCCTTCATTATCCAACAATATGACTGGATCCCGGGAGTGCACGGGTTTGAATTCCGTTATGCCTGGACTGGGAAAACTGGGATATCGTCTTACGAACCCTTACTTGAAACGTTAGGACGCTGTAATAGGATATCCGGGAGAGCATTAGTTCCTTAAAAAGCGTCATTATCAAACTCATCTTTTTTGTCTTGAAAGTCCGTAAAGTAGATAGACGCTTATTCATCATTTCACTCTATCTTATTTTTCTGGAGAAGTAACGTTGTGTTCGCTTAAGATATAGTCAGGAAAAAAATTCATTTTCTATTTCGAAAGCAGCAAGATTAATTTACAAACGACGAAATTCAAATGGATACGTTCGTTATTGTTGTAAATAATCACATGAACAGAGTCAGGTTCAGCGGCAATGCCTGCCTTGCAATAAGCGTCACACCGACACACGACACCCACAGGTCACCACACTTTCTGGGAACGTCAAGGATACTGAGGGTAAATCATGTGGGTGCTCCCACCTCCACCTTGGATTGATTCACTAGGCTGGAATTCTTCCTTTACACAGTTTATGAAATTTTCAAACAGAGACTATCCCGCTTAACAAGGGGATATGTGAACAGTAATATAAATGACAAAAGCTGAACAAATAAAGTGAAAACCCAAGACTTCACTTTGGAAGTATTACTTTCTTGTTTACCGACGCCTCAAACGTTGGAACATGATTTATGGTGACAGTCGCTCACAATCCGCCGGGGAAGAGAGGAAAGGTGATATTTTGATCCGCCCACACCGCCGCTAATAGAGTCGTTCATACCCGAGTCCACAGAAAGGAGATAAGTAACCTAATCCCTATCATCTTGCTAATGAGGAATTTCCTCATTGGTACCGATGATCCTCGTGCACAGTGCAAGACGACGGTAATGTGCAGCAGTTTTCCAAAGACGACTCCTCAAGCCTATCTTGGGTCGGCGGGCTTTATACACCCTGAAGATGGTCTCAAAACAGGTCTCGAATGATAACTTCGCGATACTTCACTCTCAAAGGTCCGACTCAAAAGTAATCCCGCCTCTATAAGCCCCACTTCATCCACCACTATACAGCCCACTACTATATAACACAAAATCCACCATTACATAACAACACAACTGTATAACCTACAAAATCGGCCACTATAGAAGTTACTACACCCTGCATTACACCACCCACTACCCACGCCACTATATCACGTTAACTCGTGTGTGGCCTGTGTTGCTGAGGGGTCAAGTGTGTAGCGTGACCCTTTGTGACCGCTGTAATCCTTTTGCGCTACCGCTCGTAGGATGAGCATGGGGTGCACAATAGACATGCCGGGGTTACCGGCACAAATCAAATCACTCGAAGCGCCCACAAGAAAAGAAAAAATTTCAGTCCCCCCTTACCAGTAGTACTACTAACCTTAGCCCTGGGTGACTCTGGCGGTACGCGAGGGGAGATGGAAGTCGAAAACTGCACCTCCACACCACTACCTCGGGTTGTGCCCTTTGAAACCTTTCGCCTGCGTCTTCCCGTAATGAAAAGTCTAAAATGGAAACCAAAGACAACTCTTGATGGAGATCGCTTTGGCTCGTCGGTCGAAATCCGCCACTATGCAAACCACAAAACCCGCCACTGTACAAACCGCTTCATCCGCCACTGTTCAACCCACTACACCCGCCATCATACCACGGTAAGTCATGCGTGTCAGAGTTATGCATCCCTGGCCTGTGTTCTGACGGGGTCAAGTGCGTGGCGAGGCGGCCACAAACAACTGTGATCCCATCAGAGGTCACCTGGTGCGGTGGGCGGAGATAGTGGTGAGGAGCCAGCTACCATCATCACCACGCCTGGTGTAGCACACTCCTGCTGGTGTTCAGTGTGAGGGATGGGAGCGACGTTACCGTCAACAGCCGCTGTCGATCGTCGCCCGAGGGGAGGGGAACCAATGGGACAGTTTACCTTACTCAGGAGGTGACCATTCCACAATAAATGTTTATTATCAAGAGAAAAGGAACCCCAGCCACCACAGGGTGTGATGCCTGTAGTACAATATTACAAGTTGTAACTGGGGATGCATTTGTGGGCATTAATCATCAGTACGTTACCAACATTCTCTCCAAACCTTTGGCAACCTCATCAATGGCAGTTATAACTCTGACACAATTATTGATTATATCATCATGATCTAAACTAACGCGATGGTCATCCTGCTGAAGGTAATCATTTCTCATGTTGAAGGTGTTACGTTACGGCATTCGACGTGTGAGGCTGTGGCGGTCATGAAGTTCCCTGGACGTGATTATGATACTGCCAGGTGGTCGCTGAGGGTAGGACGATGACAACACATCCAGTGCTTTAAACCCAAAGCGTGGTCTCGGGTCCGTCTTCAACTCGTATACAAGTCGAGTATGCGAACAGGACGCCTGTCCCACCACAATCTTCCTGCCTGAGGACGGCAACACATGTTGCAGTATGCATTACAGAACATACCTCAATGAAATGCTATTCAGCGTCTGGTCACATCCCGCTGGTGACTGTACAAACCCTTGTTGTAACCATGTCTAGCTAGCAGGTGACCACGCTCCAACATGCGAAATAACACAACGCTCGTATTATGGATGCGTCGCAGTAGATAGGCTGGCGGACGTGATCCTGTGAAAATGACTGCGGCTGTTGACCTGTGGACAGGCAAAACGTTCCTCCGGCAACGGTCAGTCAGTCATGATGATCATGGATCAAAATCAACGTACGATATAAGAGCACGCATGCATGTATGCACATAACGCCATGCGCAAGATATTGGGTCCCACAAGTGTACAACTCCCTCCTTATACGGTACAAACAGTAATAACTTTAGTCATTTCGTCTTTATAGTAATAATACCAATGTTATATACGGTAAAAACGGTACAAGGAGTGATACTGTCCACATGAGATAGAATATACCTACCACTGCCAATATGGAACTGTTTCTGCCACAGAGGAAAGGTGGCATAGATTGTGTGGGGTTAAGCATGGTCACACATGAGAACATGATGTCCTTATGTGTGTGTGTGTGTGTGTGTGTGTGTGTGTGTGTGTGTGTCTATCAGTATATAAGGAATGATACAACTGAAGATGCGACACAATAGATCATTGAAGTTAAACAATGGAAAAGTAAAAAAAAAAAAATATCAGAGGACAAAAGAATGTTTGCGCTACCAAGATGATTTGTATTCTGACCAATATATATTTTTTTTTGGATGATAATAAGGAATGCTAATATCAGTGTACAGTGACCGATGTATGTAAATAGTGACTAAAACTGGATGAGGAGGCAGTTTCAAGGTAACTGTATACAGACGAATGTAATGTGTAATAAATGTTCAGCTTTGGATGAGTATAATGTAAGCCTAGAATGAGTGTACTGCGATGCGTAATGTGTACAATAACCAATGTACAGTACTGGGTGAGAACAGAAAACTCTCTCGTCCTACTGTATTGTACTTTTATAAATGACAATAAAAAATTAACTCTTATCTGACCATCACCGTTGACGACACCTCGACAACACCCACCTGCACCAACACCCACAGAAGCATACTGAAGCTCGAATAAGATTATGTACTCACAAGTATGGAATGCACGGAGTTGCCTCCTCCCTAGTGAAGGCTTCGAGGACCCCCACAGCCCGGGATGGGCCCAGGCTGCTGGAATGGGTCGTTGATCGAGTAAGCTATTGGAAGCCACAGCCCTCAGGCCCACATAGCCCCCACAGCCTGCCTGGCTTGTCTGATATAATTTGTAGGTACTTGCCCAATTCACTTTTCAACTTCTTCACCGTACATCCCAAGCTGTTTCTGATGGTAGATGGCAAGGTGTTGAAGAGTCTTGAACCCCGGATGTTTACGGTGTTCTCTCTTGCTGTACATATCTCACCTTTGGCTCTATGAGGTAGTATTTCACAGTCATCCACGCGTGTCCTGACAGTTGGATGTTATTCCAAATGTAAGTTGCAAACTATACCTTGCACGATTTTCCAGGTATAGATGATATACCTCCCGTCTGCCCTCCAGGGAATAAAGCCAGCACAGAGAAAATAAGCGAGGGACTACTGATTAAAAGCAGGGATATGTATTACAATGAAAAGAGAAAATAACCGGGACGTGAGGCTGATCCAGCTACATCTGGACTCAAGGTCAGCCCACCCTGGGGTCCACACAGTACACTCTCCTCTTATTGTTCATGTACTATTATTGTTCCATGAATGAGGCGTGTGACTCACTAACCCCATTTGACATGACATACTCTTGTAAATGTATCATTAACAATACACGTATCAAAATCTATTTCGTGTGTTTTGTTTCCTAGTATCAGTTAGTTGGATCCATAATTCTTGATGGTAAACACAGACAGAATCATATGACTGTCCCATGTGACACTCACCAACCCTTAAGGGAGATATCTGACGACAGGCAAGTATGAGGGCAGTGAATCAAATACTGAGGTATTCGAAGTACTTCAAAATTACGCTAACGTAAAGTTATCAACTCCATGCAGGACACCTTTAGTTTAACCCAATATCTGAGAGGTGTCACAGTTTCGCCTATCGTAAACAGGTCACTTATTTTACTCTAACTCATCAGTTTCTGGACCATTTCTGCAGTCTCTATACACAGGTGTGCATAATAACCATATTTTTGCGGCAGATATCTATCCAATCGGGTAGTAACTAACAAGCACGTACAATACACATAAACATCTAAAAAAATGGGATAATGACAGTGATGACTTTTTCACTCATGAAGAACCTCTCGAGAGACTGGTGACCTTACCATGGAGTAAGCTGGCATCGAATTGTAACTTCCGTCGTCCAAGCCAACCCACAAGGCATCTACAGCCATCCATGACGCTCATGATCAGGATTGCTTTAACAACGATGAGCCTCTCAACCCAAGCCATCTACCTAAACGCAACTTGGTAAGCGATGTTTGAGCTAGCCATTTGTGTTCCAATCCCTTCATGCAATGATTCTCAGTTACCAGTACAGGAGGTCCACATATTTTTCTCTACCAACCACCTTACCAAAACCATCTCAGAAACAATATTTCTCAACACTTAACTCACACATCTCCTAATTCTACTTTATTCCATGAAGACTCCTGACAGCTCACCAATTTCATGATTTAACGGTACCAGCTGATGACCACACCGGTCAAGGAGGGCTGGACGGTTCCCAGGGTTCCTTGACCGTCATCAAGCGACGAGGTCAAACCTCATTTCACCGAACACTGATTCTACAGCTGCCTCTTCCCCTTGTTCAATTTCTGTAACAATCAAGACCATAAATCTAACCTATCCACTGTTTACTTCTCCCGCTTATCGACTTCTCTAAAAAAAACTGTTAAAGGCCGTTTCTCCTCAACACCATCAAATCCACAAGAACGATCTCGACCATCGACTCCAAGATCAACTATTGTTTGACTCATGGATCGTTTAGCCTCACAACTCAGAAATCATCCGGCTTAACATTTTTCTACCCAATATATACTTTTAAGGTTTATGTATCTTCCTCCCCACTCCTCGAGCTATATAGAACTCTTTGACTACCTGATTTCCTACCATGTAGCATTATTCTCTCCACATCCACATTCTGAAATATCCCATGGAGGGGATTTCAACGTCCACTACAAGGAGGGGTTAGTCTCTACCCAGGATAATCCTGGAGAAGCCGGGGCCCTTTCTTTTCCCCCTCTATAATGGTCTGGAACAAAAGAAAAAGTCAAGTTTCTGACCGTTATGGCCACTCTTCAATACAGTCGACATGTTTACTAACCTCTAAACCCTCCCACAGTACATACATTATTTCTTCCCCCATACGTTTCACCGACTACTACCACTTCCAACTGGGAAGGCTCGCCCCTATCCCCATCATGAAATGTCAACTATGAAAGAGCCCAACAGTCATCCCCTGCGAAGCTTCTTTACAGACTTTCCTTGGGACGAGCATTGCTTCACTGGGCGGGAAGCTTAAAGCTGTGCTGACCATATAGCGGAGGATGTCTTGGCTGGGATGTACTCCTACGTCCCCTCTACGAGATCCCCCCCCCCCACAAACCCCCCAAATCACAGTCTGATCACTCCTGCTCGGATACCTGAACCGCACTTCACTTCCATATACTATTGGAGTCACAGCAAAGCTGTCCTTCACAGGTACGAACACCCTTTAAAAAAATCTTACTTGACTTCTACTGATAAATCTCTTGGTACTTACCAAAAACATCTCCAATAACTTCTGCAAATCAACTTCTCTCCCATCTTCCAACCAGATCAATATGTATCTAACTTTCTAAGAGCTGATCATTTCGGTACGTTGTTCTCAGCTAATTCTACCCTAAAAGATTTTGCGTCTTGTTCTTCTCCTCCACCTCCTCCCATTTAGTCTATATCTTCTGTACTTTTCCTCGCACAGGGTCTTCAAAGTATTTTCCTAGCTTCGAACTCGGTAAGGGATACAGCTCACGTAGCATACATCAAGTCCTGCGGGAGAGTGCCTCTGAGATACCTCAGATCATTGTTCGTTTATTTTTCCTCTGTCCAAAATCCTAATTTTCTCCTTCTTAGATCATCTTGATGCAGCCCATCCCTAAGAAAGGAGACCAATCTAACCCTGTCAACCGTTCTTCATTGCCCTCAATTTTGCTTTACTTCTCTAACACAATTTCAGGCACACTCAGCAGATAATCTTGTCATGGACAATCAGGTCTCCGGTTACATATCCTTCCCATATACTTCCGTGATCTCCAGAATCTTTGATACTCTCCTTAACTCTCACCTTCTCGAAATACAATCTTGCTCTCTTCTCTCTGATCACCAATATGACTTTCTAGACGCGAAATCTACTAATGATCCTTTCTTGTATATGCCTCACCGCTGGTCCTTCTCTCCTCTAGATTTTGGAGTACCTTTTGTCATGTCCCACGATATAAATGACTTTTCCCTCTTATTCTTTCTACAATGGTGTCCCTAAGGGCTCTATCCTACTGCCTATTCTGTAACTTCTTTCTTAAACTTCTAATTTCCAAACTGTTCACTCATATACTACTGACTCCACTTTATACACCTTAGCTCCCTTTCCCTTCCTTCCTCACTCTATTCTTCATTCTCTTTCTCGCAACTAACACATCTCTTAATTCGGCCCTGAGCAACATCTTGGAACGGGGTTGCAATAACCTTTTTATATCTGATGGTGCTAAAACGCAATACACATCTCTCTAAATATCACTCGTTCCCCTCTGTTCAGTTTCAAAACATTGCAGCTCAACACAGCAGTAACATAAATATATTGAGCATAATCACATCCACCAATCTATCCTGGAAACTTCACATAATCATCATCACAAACTGCTTCCCAAAAGTTGGGGGTGTTGTACAGGCGCTAAAATGATTTTCCTTAGAAGCTGTTTCAGTGATATCAACAAAGATGTTATCTGGCTCGGTATGAAGCACTTCTTTCGTGTCTCGGGGTTGGTTCCTGCCCTACCTATTAGCCAGACAGGAAACTAAAACCATCCGTCCAAATAATTCCGATGAAAACAGCTTGCTGTTCCAACAGATCAAAGAGACAACTTTACTTCCCACATGTCCGACTAGTACTAGTATCACTAGTATCCTCCCCTCTCGTTTTGAATTTTCCAAAAGAAGTATCAGAGAAGGGGGCTAAGTGAGGATATTCCCTCTAAGGCTCAGTCCTCTGTTCTTAACGCTACCTCGCTAACGCAAGACGTAGCAGATATAGGGTGTTTTGGTCGAGGGGTTGTGCAAAGTGAGAGGG
>JAUUEG010220187.1:0-10004 GCA_032361445.1 Panulirus gracilis | reverse complement strand
GGATAAGGTCCTTTTAAAGGATGAGGTAGGAAGTTGGATATGTCCTGTATGTCTGTTTGCCTGTTATATGTATATATTCAGCATTCAGAATATGATAGTCCATGATGAATCTTGTATGCTTAGCACATGATTATATATGTATGTATATATTCAGCATTCAGAATATGATAGTCCATGATGAATCTTCTACTTCTAACCCTATTTACTTGTGATAATGATTCCTCTTTGATACTTCAATTCACTTTCCTTCCCCTCTTCCTCCTAATTCTTCCTCTCTCTCTCTCTCTCATACTGAATATATATTCTCCCTTGATTTTTCAGCATCCTAGGATAGGGAAACAGTAACTTAGTTAAATTTAATAGTGCTAAAATGCAATTTCTTCCTATACATTTAAGTGTCATTCATTTCCTTCTTTTCAGTTTCCGAACAGCACAGTTCACCCTTGTAATTATATAAATTTGTTGGCTATAACCTATCCTCTACTTTATCCTAGAAACCCTTTATAATCAACATTACAAATTCTTCTTCCTTAAAGCTTATGGTGTTTTATAGGTGCCATGATTATTTTTCTTGTGAGTAGATTTTTCACAACTGCAGGGCTTTTATACATCCTTGTTTGGAGTATGCTAAACATCTGGGGTGGATCTTTCTCTGCCTTTTTATTAACCAAAGTGGAATCAAAAGCCCCCTGGCATCCTTTCTCTCAAACCATCCCTTTCTGTACGTTGCATTGGTGCTGCTCTCTTTCTTGTCTACAGGTGTTATTTTGGCTGGTTGGTGCTTCTTTTAGTATCTGTGTGAAAACCAGCCATTAGAGAATTGACTATTATTATACCTCCTTCTCTTGAACATCTAAACCATTGAATTCTCTTCCTCCATTTGTCTTTCCTTCTTTGTATAACCTATCTATCCAGTTCTTTTAAAATGCATTTTGTCTGCATAATTACTTTTATCTTGCATATTCATATTCATTTCCATACATGCAATTTTGTATCACAATTTCTTCAAGTATGCTTTTTTATATATGGAGACTTTGATCATTTTAAAAGAGCATACAAAAATTGAATAGTTTTTTGCAATATGAGACTGATTTTGGCATTGATTATTTTTCAGGAAATAGTTTTTGAGATACTACATGAATTGCTGACAGAATTGTATGGTCCTGCTGAAAAATTAAAGAAATATGATGGAAAGAAGAGAACTGAGGGATGTCTTGAAGCAGACACAGATATCACTTGTACCTTTTCCTGTGTCTCACAGCCTAAGGAAAAAACAAACTCTCCTGCTTTTGAAAAATGTAATCAGTCCAAAAACAACACAACATTTCAACATCTGAATGATGAAAATAACCATGTGGCATCTGAAGAGGAAGAATTTGATGGGCCATGTATAAGAAGCACAATCATGACTACAAAGCAAGTCCCTCCAGACAAAAGAAATGAAGTTCCTACACATTTCAGATTCACAAATGAAAGTCCTAGGGCATTAGATGGACTAAGGGAAAGAAATGTTGGCCCTCAGTCGTCTCATTCAATTATTGTGAAAGAAGGCTTAGGATTTATGAGCTTTTCTCCAGATAAAGCAGTAGCAATTGTTAACAAAGCCCAACAACCAATAGCCAGTGGCAATAGCAATAAAGAGAATACTGATGTCAAAAAGAATTTTGTCACAAGTACCCAAAAGAGTGAGACTAGTGGAATCTTCCCATCAGTGTCAGAAAGTTGCATTAGCCTTGAAAAAGACCAAGGAAATCGCTTGGAAAAAACAGACAGTGACTTCAGTGCATTATGTTCTGGGGATTCCATATTATCGGATTCTAATAAACAAGTTACATCAGGTGTTGTACCATTGTCTTTTAAATCAGTTAGTTCATTTAATGATGCTTTTAAAGCTAATGAAATGTCCAAACCTGAAACAATAGGATGGCATGTGTCCAACCAAAATGATCAGCAAAATGTTTTAGGTAAATCCCAGTCAAAGCATAACACCAGTCATCTCCATGAATCTTTAATGGGATCAGATGGAATACCTGTCTTCAAAATTGCCCCACTTCCCTCTTCTGAGAATGTATGTATCAGTAACACGGATGACCAGACCTGTCAGAATTTGAGAACAGAAAAAGGAAACTCAGATCAGATAAATCACAGTATCATCAGTAAAGAAAGGCAGGATTCAGACTCTAGACAAACTTCCATTTTACCAAAGACTAATACAAAAGATTTACAAAAACTTCTCTCTCAAGAGGAAACTTCAGAATTGTACAAAACATCAATACCAGTGAAAGGCAGTTGGAGTAAAGGACATATAATTAATGGAGAAAATATTCAGGTTAGTCGCTGGAATATTTTACCATCCTAATGAAAAATCAAAAGTGTTTTAGAGAAAGGAACTATAGTAGGAGGTGGTAGGCAGCCACCAAGCAAGGAGATATATTACTAGTAATACCCACCTGGGTATCAGGAGGGTTAGTGAGCCGGCACTTAACTGGTTTTCAAGTTGCACTCCTCTGGCCCAGGTAATTGTCTTTTCTCTCTGCCTCACCCACGCGTGGATTACTAGCTGTCTTTCCACAAGCATTCAGTGTCTCCTTGTTACACCTTTACATTTCTCAACACACATTTCCTCCAGACTTAGTAAAGACTGATCTTGTGCTCAAATTGGCTAGGAGCATGAAAAAGACATCATTCAAGATTGATATTTTCTAGTGCAGTGTATGTTTTTTCTGAATATTTTGATAGAATCTTGAGCTTTGCAAAAGTGGTAGGGATTTTGTATGCATCTTAATTATGGCAGGTAATGAAACTAATTTTTCTGCATATTAGTATTCTCTGCTGTGATTTGTTTATGGATATAAAACTACCTGTCATGGAAAAACATTTCCAAGTATTTTATTAGAGACAATGTTCTCATTTTGTTCATGATATTCACGTTTATAGATATTATTTGCTATCTTATACAGACTGTTCAACTTGTCAAGCCTAATGATAGGACAAAATCAGCAAGCTGCAGAAATTCTCTTGGAAGTGGGTTAAAGAAGAGAACAAGACCATCATCATCCTCTGAAATCCAAACATCTCAGACTGCTCCACCCAAGAAAACTAAGCTCAACTCTTTAGGCCCAGCTTGCTATGACTATGTCCATGGGAGACCTGTAAAGAAAGCATCAAGTCCTTTCATCCTTTTTTCAAGAGACATACGAACTCATGGTGCTGTACCATCTTTCAGATATCTGTTTTTCTCATTGGGAGCATTAGTAGACGTGAGGTACCTTTAATGGGAATGGAATCAAACTGATTATAAATTAATAGAGGTTTGACATTGGAGCTCTTTACCACGTCCTGTAATGTTTTCATGTTCACATGTATAATGTAAATTTGAATTATCACTTGTTAAAGATGATTTAGGGATGCTAGATAAGAGTGCACCATTATAAACAAAACAAAGTTACATTATTCTTATACTACTGCATTTACTAATTCATTTTACGTCTATTGCCACATTTGCAGTACATCCCATTTTGTGTTTAAACTCTACTTTTCAGATCTCGGATAACATATACAAGATTTTTACTCTCACTTCTTGAAATTTTCATTTTTCCTCATCATTTTATATTTCGCTGCTTTGTTTTGTTTTTTACTTCTGACTAGTATTATGATGTTGGTAATGTATAAACCTTCTAAGCTTGACTTGTGCTTAACCTGAATTCAACATTTTGCATTTTATGATTAATCCTTAAATTACTATTCCAGAACTATATTTGGGCACCTGCTATGGCCATATTCTTAAACTTGTGCTGCCAATTTTTCCAAATACATGTAAAGGAACCATGTTAACACTCCCAGCTCTAACTAGCATCAAATATGTCAACAAACCTCAGTTACCCAGAGGTAACCATAATGATAAGAGACCAAGCAGTCACACCACCTAGGCACCTTCCCTGCTAAACAGCGTAAACAAGTGATATTATGTGTGGTTCAAAAGACGAAAACAGCCAACTATCATATTTGTATGTGTGAGGAGACCAAGGTGATTTTGATATTGTAACTTGTAAAAGATAGACTTATCTCTGAGCAAAGGCAATTGAGTTAGCAGATAGGTCACATGATTGGGTCATTGGTACACAGATTAAATGGCAGTAGCACATGATGATTTAAAGGCCTTGGCAGCACACCATGGTTTAGATATCAATATGTTGCTTTGTTTGAACAGCTGGGGATGTTTAAAGTGGCATAAAACACCATCTTATGTAGCATTTCAGATATTGCTAAGAATCCAGTCTGTGGGAGACAAATGCTTAGAAATTGTCCATCTGAAAAGATTTTTCTAATAGACTCCCTATGGAGAGGAACAGCCTTTTTTTCAGAGCATCTCTCCAAAAGGATGCATTGTATTATCCCTTCTGTAAACTACAGTCATTTGTCAAGCTATGATTTTCATTATGTAGGTATAGACAGAGTAATTTCTTATTTGCACAGCAAGGGGAGCAAGTCCTGCATTCTTGTAGCCCCATCTCTCGAACTTTATTAACCATCAGAAAGGTTTTTAAACATATGTATGTTGATGAAAGTTTTTATTCTGTGGTCCTCTGAACTGCCCAAGTTGTAAGATGGTGGCAGTGTTTCTGATTCAGAATTCCCAGACTTTTGTTCCACTTCATCCATCTCTGCTCTGCGACTTTTCTCTTTAACCTCAAAATTCTCTCTCAGATCCACTGTTTCATTTCTTTCCTTTTCAGTTTTTCTTCTGTATTAGGAAGCTTTATTTTCTAATGTCATCTGCCTCCCTTGGGAGTTCATGCATATATCCGCATGTATGCTTTAAACATCTTTAAATTTAACACTCTTACAGTCATGCTCCACAACAGACATTTTCATTGTATCAGCTTCTACTAAAATTTTTGACACTTTTGTTCCTGTGCAGTGCATTACAAGTTCTTTACCTTATCCTCAAGACAGTGTATTCTAAACACAAACTTTTTTCCACCATATCAGAGGAGCTTCCATCTTTCATGTACCCTATCTCCCCACTGGCATCTTTATTCTCACATAGTCCTGGGGATAGAGGAGAAAGAATATTGCCCACATATTCCCTGCATGTCATAAAAGGTGACTAAAAGGGGTCAAAGTAGGGGCCTTGAATTCATTCCTCCTGTTTTACTTCCCAAAAGAAGGAACAGAGAAGAGGGCCAAGTGAGGATTCATGTCTCTAAGGCTGAGGCAGCTGTTGTTGATGCAGCCTCCCTAATGCAGGAAATGACAAATATGTTTATATAAAAAAGAAAAAGAAACCTTAAGTCTCATTCAAAATCAAAGCTCAACATCCTGGTATTATCTGCTAGCATATCCTGTTTGCCAACTAAATTGGTTTTGGTGCCTGTGATGGTACAAGGATGTATCAGGGGTAAGTTGAGAAAACCTTTGGCTAGCTGGCTGAGCTTGTCTTTAATTTTTTCCTATTCTAACTTGCAGAACTCTACTTTTGTATTATGAGTAGAGTCAACTGTCTTCATAACACTGTTTTGACAGTTGCATTAAGCAGTATTTACTTGCTTAAACTTAATCCATATATTCTCCCATATTTTGAAGGAAAGCTCAAGAGATGGGGCCCTAGGAATTCAGAACTCATTCCACATACTGTACAAACAGTTATCAGTGATTACTTTAATCGTTTGTACAAGCACAGTAAAATCATTGGTTAACATACAACAACTGTACCTGATGGTGGGTACTTATGATTAGTCCTTTCAAGGAGGTGCTTTGATTGCAATCTCTCTCAGACACACAGCAGTTTCTTATCAAAATCCTCTCAGGATTTCTGATTTCTGAGTTGTTGTTTCCTATAGATAGCTGATTTGTTTTTGATTTGAAATGCAAAAAAACTAGTGTTACAGACCACTTTAACAATCCCAGCCATTTAAACACACCACCATATTGAGATTTTAACTTTGGTTTGGTGCTAAAACCTTTGAATATTTGCTTGCCACTGCTATTAAATCCAAGTTTATACCAACTGACCCCAGCACATGATCCTCCCTCTGACTTGACTCCCATTCCTTGGATATTAAGTCTGCTCTTGAAGATTCATCCCAAATAACTCTTTATGGTTCTCCTGACACATGCAGATATGATGATTGTCTGTTTCTGTCTTCAGAACCACTCACACTCTTGCATTCTTATGCTATTTATTTAGTTGGGGACCTAGGCGGAATGAATGCGCCCTAGATAGCTAAGCCTTCTTGATATTTCTGCATGCTTGTTAAAAGTTGGGACTGACATCTGGCAACCATTTTTAATGCCTCTCTTCAGTAAAGAACTCATTAGTTCCTTCATATGTGGATAGGAATGCTAGACAGCTAGGCTCTACCAAGTGCCCACAATGGGCAACAAGCACAAAACAAACTTAGGACATTTTCGTATTACCTACTCCAACAGCATTACTTAATTCACTTTGTACCTTCAGCCATATTTGTGGTACTTCAAACTTTGAGTTTGAGTTCCCATTTTTATTTACTATTCAGTGCTTCAAAAATTATTTTGCATTTTTCTTCTCATTCAATTTTTCTTTATAGTTTCTGGTCTTTCCCTACTTGTATTTTTTCCTTTTAACTATTTTAGGTTTTTCTTCTTACCATCTACAGTTTTATCTGAAAATCCTGGAGCAGACTTTGCTTTCATCGCAAAGGAGATGGCTTCAAGATGGAAAGCTATAGACTCTGAAACCAAGGCTTATTATATTGACCAGGCAAAGATTGAGGCTGACAGATATCAGGAAGAAGTCAGGTAAGAGTTTGTTATTTTAGTCAAAATAGATTCTTAGGGGTAACCTATGGCTTCTCTGTAGTGCTCATTTAACACCTTTAGCTGATGGTATGCTAGCTAAGGCATTGTGGATCAAACATGCTCACCTTTGAGTCTGGGAATTCCTCCATCAGGAGGAACAGATTCTAGTTTGCCTTTAGATCACCTTTGAAAGAAACTTGTTTCCAATTTTGAGTTTAAGAGTTATTTGAATGCTGTCATGTCCATGGGATGGACTGCAGAGGAAAGAAATGTATTTTTTGAATTCCTGTTCCGGTTCTTGTTCTTAAGCAAACTCTGGTCTGGGTTCCTGTTTCTTTGTTCTGGTTTCTTAAAAATAACTGCGAATTTTTGTTGTTGGCTACTGTACCTGTTCAGACTCGACTTCTATTTAAAACATTCTAGAAGCTGTCGTCAGGGACATATCACGCCCTTCTATCCCACAGCTGCTATATTCAGCCATGTAAAGTAGAACGAACATAAAAATACCCCCGTTCCTTAACGTCCCTCAGGAACTGGAGTAAAAACCTCACTTAGCTGCCAAGCTAGAAACCAGGATGGATATCACACTAATTTAATTTGTTTACACGTCTTCTGTCACGGGAAGCAGCCAAAACAGCGCGAAGTTAGCATTACTCTGTGTCTCTCTTTCCCTTTAGTGTTGTTTCTATTCCCTTCTCTCTCACTCTAACTCACTATCTCACTAGTGGACTTATTAACGAGGTATTAGCAGTTCCTTAAACCTTGACTTTGTGGGATGATCAAGTAAAATTAATAAATGAAATAAAAATGGTAACATCTATTACAATCAGCTTATACTCAGTGAATGATACAGTAGGTTCTATTTTTCTTATATTTCTTTTACACATTTTTTTCAAGAATTTGAAATTACAGATATTTGCAGAAGATACTAATATAACCAAACTGACAACTATTCTTGTTTATTACATACTCTCTTTGGACAAACTTTGTGATAGTATCCAGTTTATATAATTATCCACATACAAAGTCTTTTGGTCTAAAATTTTTTGGTTGACAGATACTCTTCCTGCATTTTCAGTAGTTTCTGTAGCTTTTATTTATTGGCAGTTCCTTCTGTTCAACATTTTGTAGGACACCTAAGATAGTTCTTTCTAGCCTATCCTGTTCTTTGATAATTTTACTTTTTTCCTTTGGTTATATACCCTCAGATCTTCCTCACCAGATGCAATATGTGTTCATGATCTTAGAATCAAGTCCCCAGTTTTATTAAACTCCTCCTTTAGTTGTGTGAACTTCTGGTCTTGCTTGTAACAGTTTTCCAGAATATCTCTAAACGTTTGTTTGCTAGTCGGTTCTCCTCTGTCTCTCCTTCATATCTGCTCCTTCTGGGTCTTGTCATAAATGACTGGTGTTGGTACATAATCTTACTCCTGTCCAAACCAGACTGCAGTTCAATTTGAAACATGAAACTTTCATATTTGGCATTGTTAGTGTTTCTTAACAGGTTTGTCCAAGCTTTTCTCTTTGGCTTTCCTGCCTTCTTTAAGATGTGTATTTTATTCTTGGCTCATGGATTTCTAAAAATCATAAATTGATTCCCCAAAATAATACCAGAAACATAAGGAAGCTTACTAGCTTTGAAGATTTAAATTCTCAGTCATGAGAATTTAAATCTTTAACTATCACTGACATGTTACATTTTGGTATCACTAAAACTTGCCTTCTTTGTTTAGTCATAGCTACCCCTTTATACAGTAAAACTTAGCTACACTTATTCACTTCCCCCATGTTAGATGCTCTCTCATAATAATGGATCTCTTTAAAAAGCCCAAAAGGTAAAAGTAATTGATACACTGAACTTAGCAACACAGCAACATTCCTGGGCTTTTAAGCTGAACTTGGAAAACTTCACTCTTTGAGCCCTATTACACTCCCAAAGATTGGTACACTCAAAATCGATATCCAGTGTATAAATTACTCAGGGACCCCATCACATTATACCTCCTACCTCCTCTTACTGTGGTTTCCCCCGGCTACTACTTATGCCTTGGTTCAGCACATCACTCCAAGTTGCTCAATTTCATGCAAGCCTTACTTTCTCCTGTATGTTTAGGCTCCTTTCACTCAAAGAATCTCTCATTTCATCCTTCCACTACCTCCTCAGTTTCTCCCTTCTCCATTTTCCCTCTGCTCCTGACATGTAAACCCTCTTAATCATCATATGTCCAAACCATTTCACGAACACCCTCTTCAGCTCTCATACATGCTCCTTTTACTTTCACACCTGTCTTTTACCCTATTATTCTTTATTCCATCAACTCTCCTCACACCACATATTGTCCTCAGTCATCTCACTTTCACGGCATATACACTGTCCAGTGCTTTTTTATTTAGGGCCCATTCCTCACATCCATACATCGACACTGAGATTACAATACTATGAGACATATCTATCTTTAACCCTTAACTCTCTCTTTCCTCACACTCTTCTGTGTGCCTATGAGCTTAAGCCCCTTCACCCATCTTGTGGCTCACTTCAGCTTCCATAGTTCCAGTCACTGCCAAGTCCACTCACAGATATCTAAAACACTCCATTTCATCTAGGTTTTCCCATTTCACCCTCAGTTTCCAACCATCCGGTTTCATTGCATTACGAACCTAATAACCCTGCTTTTATTCAAATTTACTTTCAGCTTTCTTTTTTCACACTTTCCCAGACTCAGAAACCAGTCCCTTTAGTTTCTCAATTATGCCACCAGTGCTGTGTTATCAGATGCAAACAGGTCCAACTCACCTGCCAGGTCACCCCTTCTCTAACAGACTGTAGATCTACCCTTTTCTTGGAGACCCTCACATACACAGTTCCATCCACAACAGATTAAACAGTCTTGTTAACATCATACACACCTACTGTAGACTCGCCTCTGCCTGAGACCACTTACCCTACCCTCCTTGTACTTGCACATACATCTTACTCTCTTGACAAATGTTAACTACTTTTAGTAGCTTTTCTCCCTCACCACATATTAGTAACATCATTTATTAGTACCTCCATACACAGGTAGACCACCGAATTTCTGGCAACTGATGGTTTAGCTCCTCCTTTAGTGCGGGTAGAATTTCATGAGGGGATCTGAAATTACTGTGGCCACCAGACTAGTTTACTGGGCAGCCACAGATGGCATTGTGTGTAGGGCACGCTTATTTACATTCTTTACACTGCA
>JAUUEG010219745.1:0-10007 GCA_032361445.1 Panulirus gracilis | reverse complement strand
TTTGTGGGGCCTGGATGTGGAAAGGGAGCTGTGGTTTCGGTGCATTACACATGACTGCTAGAGTGTGAACGAATGTGGCCTTTGTTGTCTTTTCCTAGTGCTACCTCATGCACACGTGGGGGGAGGGGGTGCCATTTCATGTTTGGCCGGATGGTGGCAGGAATGGATGAAGTCAGCAAAATCCTAGCAAAGTCAGAACTCAGCATGCGGTTATACAGCTGCCTTGCCTCACTTCTTGTTTCACTGGTCTCATTTTTATTGTCTATCATATCCTGGAGGACTTGCAGTATCTCCTCAAAGTACTTGTTGACGGGGTTTACTGCTTCTATCCTTGCACTCCACCTGGTTTCAGACTGACTTAACATCCACGGGGAGAGTATTTCTGAGTTTTCCCAATGCTGTGTTGAACAAGAGAAAAACACATAGAGAGCTTGGATGGTTCCAAAAAACGTAACCATCATTGGATCCTGCTTAGCCGCATGTACACATACCAAGTTGAGCGAGTGATTATCACAATTGACATACACTGCCAGCTTGTTTTTCACACTTATTTTTTTGTTGGACACCACTTCTGTGCCAAGCCATCACAGCAGCACTGTCATAGCACTGTGACCAGCAATCTTGTAGCTCCATTTTGTCTTTCTCTAGCTGTTTCAAGATGTCTTTAACCAAGCTCTCAGCATTTTTCTGGCTTATCTGGATAAATCCTTGGAAGGACTCTTTAACACTGACTACTTTCCTCTCAAAATCAACTTCCACGTGCGTCTCCTTCTGACATCTGCTCACAGTGTGCTTGATCAAAAGTCGAGTCGAACATGAGACCATAGTACTTGGCTCTACAAATGCTTCTCAGTAAACTCTGGCAAACAGTGGATGCTATCAGGTGGATGAATTCATTCTAAACACTTGGTGAAAGATAGGACATGGATCCAGCATGACCTTTCACATAGGTCAAGTGTTCTTTCATGACAGGGTCAAAAATGGCCAGTAGTTTCACTAAGCCAAGAAAATTTCCCACAATGGTGTCATGATCATAATGTAGCTAAAGTGACTCCCTGTGTCCTCGCAGAGCTAAGTTCTGAGTTGCAAGGAATTTTATGCTGTGAAGGATTCTTGTCAAGACATCATGCCTCTTCTGCTTTTCCTTTTCAATCTGCGATTGAAGTTCCATGTCAGTAACTCTGTTCTCAACTAATTTTCCTTTTTCAATCTGCGATTGAAGTTCCATGTCAGTAACTCTGTTCTCAACTAAATTTTTTCCATTTCTTTCCACTGGGTGAAGCACTTCCGGTGATTCTTGGCATTTTCATGAACACTAAACCTTACAGGTGCTTTCCACTGGTTGATTCCATTTTCTTGCTCCAATGAGGATTGATGGTCTGACCTGTAATACAGAAGACAGATGCAAAATGCTGACTTTTAGGGGGGAAATAGACCAGCCATAAGCGAGTCACTTCCTTACCATGACCATTCCCCAGTTTTCTGTTGAACCAAGTTTTGTTCATTGAGCAGTTGTTTGTTGGTAGAAAAGGCCCTTCACTGTTATGTAAATACTTTGAACCCAACTTCATAATTTCTTTTCTTAATGCATCAGACAGAATTGCTTTTCCGGTATCCTTGTCAAACTTCAGAAGTCCAATGTCATGTTTAATTACTTCTGATATGGCAGTTCGAGATTTTGACACCATCCACTTTTACTAGGTTCAGTGTGTTCAGGTTCACTCGCGTCAAGTAAATTTTTGTCTATACATTCAACATCAACACCGTCTCCATTGTCTTCCCTTCCTGTCATGTTAACATTCTCTCTGGTACCTTCATTCTTAACCTCGTCATACTCAGTTTTATCTGACTTTACATCCTCTTTAGCTTGTGACACATTTGTACTCGATCCATCTTCAGATTCCAACAAACTTGTAGCAGGTGCAGGTGTCTCCATGGAGTTTTCCAAACTACTTGATCCAGGCATTTCGAAGAACTTGGCCGATTTTTTTGGCTTCCTCTGCCTCCATTTTTCGTCTCTTTCGCCGTTCAGCTCCACTTTGTGAAAAAAAAAGTTTCCACGTCTTTTTAGAATTACCCAAAATAAAGTAGTAACACTTTTCAATAAGAACATTAAGTTTTATTTGTACTAAGTGGTATCTTTTACAGAAGCAAATTCAATATATTTGGTTCCATAGTAAAATTTTACTTTATAGTCATACCACTACTCAGCCTCAGATTCTGCAGGCCCTGCAGATTACTACCTAGAACTGGAGGAACTACTACAGATCCAGACATACGCCAAAATCTTTATCTAATCCTTCTACAAATTAGCCTATAGTATATTTCGAACAAAACCAACTATAATCCAAATGATATTTGTCCTATTAAGAAAAATGTACTGGATGTACACAATAGACTTGATTAAAAATGTACATACAGTGGATACAAAAACATATATTGTAATTATAAACTGTTAAAGAGTTAAGCCAAACTTAAATTCATATAAACCTTAAAGACAAAGTGAAAGACTTATATGATCAAAATTGTATCGTAGAAGCGGTAATGCAACTGATAGCAGCAAAATATCACTATAAATGAAAAGTAGACGAGTTTCTTTTCTTTATCTCACAAAACCAAACTGTCAAAAATTTTAATCGGGTAGCTGAGAAAATGCTTTCATGATTTTCATGCAGGTTATGGAGTCTTATTGATGGGTGATTTAAAGGCAAAGAGTTGATGTTAATGGATGTTGAGGGTATGCTTTATCGTGCGAGGAAAACATGGGGAACTGGTAACTGGCATAAAAGAGGTGAAACTGAGACAGTGAATATTTTGATGGATTTCGTTGTTTCAGATGATAAGGTGGCAGATGTGAGGTGTTCGGGATAAGATAGTACGAGAGGCGAGAGACTTGTGGCAAGTGGTTTGTTCAAAATTTAGCATAAGAGAAAATGTTGCTGAACAGCAGAAATGGGTAGGATTGCAAGGGAGTTTTTCAAAAGAGGTTGTGAGAGCATTATTGATTAATTGGTAAAAAAAATTCAGTATATGTATGGATCTCTGTATGGTGTTATTATATATAGGGAATAGGGACTGAAATGAATCCTCGAATTACAAATATCAGCCCGATGGGCATACCGAGTAAGGTCTATAGGATAGTGGTGATTGAGTGGGTGGTGTTATGAAAAGAGCATTCGATCTGGGAGGAGCAATGTGACTTTAGGAGTATGCTTGCATCAGAAGTTTGTTCTTAAAAGTTTGTGCGCAATATATATGGAGAAAAATGGATTTTTTTTTAGCTACGTTTATGGTGTCGAAGAAAGCGTTTGGTAGAGTTGGCAGAAATGCTTCGTAAAATGTGTTACGAATACATGGTGTGGAACTATCGTAGGCACATGCAGAGGAGTTTTTACCCGGAAAGTAAAGCATGTGTACGAGTAGGACTGAGGGGGAAGGAGGGGGGAGGGGTGGGAGACTGGTTCCGCGCGAAGGATCTTACATTCTATTCCTTTTGACATGAAACTGTCCTTTAAATCATCAGTGCTCTGCAAATGCGCCCTGCAAATACCGATCCCCTGTCGTTTTATTTTCAATCTTACGTGAAACTCATTTAGTTCATAATTTTAGTGGCAAAAAAGCAATATTACATCTCATTTTACGTTACACTAACAAATGATGCACTGGTTATCAGTTTATTCATGGTCATTACATGTAGTAAAAGTATCTTCAAACTATCTTCTGGTCTCCTCGCACAACCTAGACTACACCCCGCCCACCAGACGCTTGGATCCTCCCTTGATTACAGCCACCATAAAGAGTAGATAAGCAGATGCAAATGAGCCCCCTGTATTCACCTACAGGCACCTGCCCGATGCCCTTGCCCAACCTTTCTCTCCTCTGTCTCCCGCGGTGGAAACCATACACGTTTACATTCAGTGAGAAGTAATTACCAGAGGAAAGAAATATGTCAATTTGCGAGAGAAAAATAAAACGTGTAACACATACGTCCACTGAAGGCTATATAGTTACCAAAGTCTTTCCATATTTCTCACCTACAGCAGTCCTCATTAAGGTTGGAGTCATATATGGATAACTATTCGGGAGCTTAACTGTATAAAGCAGAGTAGAGGTATTCTAACGATGACCATTTATCCCATATCAAATATGGTTCTAACTCGATATAAAAAGCAGAGGCGCCCTGGTGAGGTTTCTTGTGCGAAGGTCATGCGAGCCGAGCATTATGGAATGCACTTAGAGTAGCCTCCACATATTTGCATTGTGCATCGTATTAATCATCTTTCGGCATACTGCGCAACATTTATAGAATAAAATACTTTGCTACGTTCTATATAGAATTTTAAGCATACCTTACTGAATCGTGATGCTTTTCTATCTGATAAGCTTTGATATTAAATATCAGGATTTCGGGTCCATATATTACGAAGCCGTGCGTTATTTTTTTCCCTCAGAATCTGTGCTCTATGATAGCTCATGTTTTGTTCATTTCAACTATACAGGAAGAGTTGAAAAAATATATAGTTTTTAGATTTAGAAAGCAATGTTAGCCGTACAAGTTGGCGAATGAAAAAAAGGATAATCTGTGCGTGGAAAAATCCGAATGTATTACTTAAAATGTCGAACAAATTGATAACTTTGCAGAAAAACTTGTTCGTTAAGATTTATCAGCCACAGAAAAGTTTATTTATATATACAAAATGATTATCATACATAAAAAGTATCACGTAGACAGATTTGCGGGATACCTGAGGAATCGGAGTGTCCCATATGTCAGCTGAGATGATGAATGCGCTGCAGTGACAGACGACAAATGTAAACAAGTGCCATTGCCGGTGATGGGTAAGTCATTCTTATCATCTTCGCTCTTTAGATACATGACGTACGGGAATAATATCTCTTTGATAGGGAACAGGAGAAGAGTGAAATGACTTTAGGTTGTTATTACGGTGTTAAGATTCAACCACCAGGAGGAACAAAGACCAGAGTTAGGAGCTGGAGAGCCTCTTAAGCAGTCTGGAGATGTTATCCCAAATCCACCACCTCTCCTTACCTGCTGCTGGCTGATACAAGGTACACAAGCATTACCCAGTGTTTTGAAGTATATGTGGGATGTATTTTATTCAGATAATGTGTTGTAACTATTGAACTGCCTCTTAGACGTTGAATCTTTTAATGATGTCGTGGTTTCAGCAGGGCCGGATTTTTATATGCTGAGGCCCTAAGCTATGTCAAGGTTCAGGGGTCCCATACGAAGACAGTATTATAGAAAGGGCATTGAAAATACAAATCTGAATGCTTGTATATGCGTGCATATAAAGGCAAAGGCGTGAAGAAAAGATGATCTAACCAAAACTTACCGGTACCTTTTGCTTCATAAAATACCTTGATTGAATTACTTTTGTTAATTATTTCTTAATGTATATAAAACGTTTTATACATACACCTGCACAAAAGTGGTTACACAGATTAACAGCTTATTAAATGGAATCAGCAATACAACCTGTCCTGCATTTATGTGCACATCACATCAGTGTACGAAAATCGTTTTCTTTCATGATTTTTGGAGAGGAAATTCACTGATGATGCCCCCAACTGATAAGTTACAAATTTTATAATTTTTGATGCATATAATGTGCAGGTCATATACCTCTTTTGCTACATTTTCGTCCACATCTCTGGTTTTAGCAGGATTTCAATGTGTGGACATGAAGAGAATAGTGGTTCATGGCAGGAGGTCAAGTTGCCAAAGAACTGTACCTAGTTACATGATGTAAAAGGGAAATATTCAAAACATAAAAGCAATGAAATAGAAGTTAAAGAAATTTGAAGCCAGTTAGGTTTTGAGTCGGGAAATTCAAGAGCCATGAGAAAATTTTTTTTTTTATACTATAATAGGCACAAACACAGCTCATGGAGCAGAAATGATTATAAAGGTTTTTAAAGTATGATTTTACATGATATAAAGCAACCAGAGCCTAATGATTTAGTTTACTCTTGTTCATGTTAAGCAGTGTTTTGTTACATATCCCCCACGTCTAGCAACAGTTTTTATATGATTTGAGCTTTCAAACTGAAGCTATATCCTTCATCAACTGAACTACGTATTTTACAGCTGGGTAAGGCACCATGGTATATGGTGGCTGGTGCTGCACCTGGGATGGGGAACACAGCAAGTTGAAGGAAAAAGATTACACTGAAAGGGGACATTATACATCCAAAGCCAGGCAAAATGCTCCAAGCTCTTGGGATCAAGACATTCCTGCACCAGGTAAAACTATGCATGGTTAAAATTTTCTGTATTTTTACTAGATTTTTTTTTTCACTAGATGTAGTGCCAAATAAGTTGGCTTGTGATAAGAGAGTGTCACAGGAATAATTTCTCTTTAATATCTTTTAATGCTATACTGTACTTGAACTCATTTTTCTTGTAGGGAGTAAACCCTCTTCACTGAAAATCAAGACTTAAAGTTGCTATCAAGATTTCTGGTAAGGTTTTAACTGGTCATTGATTTGATATGTTTTCCTGTTCCAGAGCTTCCATACCCAATTGCAGCCTGTATAGTTGGTATTTGTGCTTGTATCTGCTTTGTGAATTCTCTCTCAGGAGAATTTGTCTTTGATGATTCTGAAGCAATTGTTAATAACAATGACATTAGAAGTGAGACACCCCTTGGTAACCTATTTCACAATGACTTTTGGGGAACCCGGCTGACTCATCCATCAAGTCACAAATCTTATAGGCCTCTGACTGTGCTTTCATTCAGGTTTGTATTTACATTTTTTCCAATTTGTATTTATATTAATATAATATTCATGTTTGAATTATATAGTCAAAGTGATTTGGACTGCTTGCAGTGAGCAACTACTTAAGCCCGGCCTTTTACCTGACACTTATGGGTCAAGGCAGTCTAGTGGGTTTAGTGTAGATGCAATTGTTAAGGATAAAGTTAAGATACATTTAGTGCTTTAGCCTTAGGTCAAGGGCCAATGTTGTTGAGGATGTGGTAAAGATGTATTTATTGAGGCCTGAATTAAGATGTATTTGGCACCTTGGCCTTTGACCTGAGACAGGTCAAAGGCTGGTAGAGTAGAAGGTGTAGTGAAGTTGCATTTGTCAAGGATGATATGAAAATATGTTGAATATGAAATGAATATAGGTTTCCTAGCTGTCTTCTTACCCTATGGGTGGGAACAGCAAGGCTCACCTTTGGTGGGAAGATGTGCTCCTTGCATATATCCCAGGCAGGAGGGGAGGTTGGGTAGAGGGGTTGGAATGCCCCCTGCACCTCTACACCCAATGGACAAGGACAATTAGGCCCGCCTTCAGTGAGCTGGAACCTGAAAATGTGGGTCGATACCTATGGGGGTGGCCCAGAACCAATGGAGGTAGTCCAGAACTTGAGGAGGCAGCCCAGAACCTGAGGTTTCCCATAGAATATGATTTGCAACTTCCATAAAGCTTCAGGGACATTGAGAGATATAGATAGATAGATTGAGAGATACTGTTATGTACATGCTACTTTTATTGAAATAAGATTGAAGGTGCAGTGAAGATACATTGTCTTAGGTGAGGTGAATTTAGGTTTATTTAGTGATGATGCTTTTGTTGTAGGGAGACATCCTGCATTCACTTGTTAATATTAGTATTTCTAGTTTCTTTAAGATTTAACGCAAAGCATTTAAGTACACAAAATTCTAAGATCAGGGGAAATGGTGAGCTCATCTGTATCTGGGAAGCCTCTTTCCCCCCTTTAGTGTAATATACAAAGAATAAATTCTGATTCATTTAATTTCTTTTGAGATCATCTTTTGCTTTCCTTTTATTTATATACACCATCCTTTTAACTCTTCCCTCTAGGGCTTTACATTCTACTCTTTATGTCTAACATTAATAACTCTTCTGGCATATCTAGCTTTTGAATTTTTTTTCCTTCCTTCAAATTTCTTACATTTTCATTCTATTATGCTGTACCTCTGTCTCCACATCCTGTACATGGTGTACTGCACACCTCCATGGCAGCCTCCAAGGAAATAGCTTTAAACTGCCTCCACATCACCTCCACCTGAACAGTTTTGGATCCTCGCAACTTTCAACCTAACTTCTGGAAGGTATGTGAGGAATATCTTTGCTCAACCTGGGCTTTATGCTATGGCACCTTAGCCTCTCTTAGAAATCTTTCATTGAAAAAAAATTTAAGGGGTCTTTGGTACTTGTCTTCCACCTCATCAGACAGTACGTTAGCTTAGATGTTGAGGATCTACCATGTATGGCTCTGAGAATTCCTCCTTCAGGAGAAACAGATTCTTTTGTGCTCCTGATTCACCATTGAAGATACTAGTTGTGGTTTTGGGTATAATCATACTAACAATTTTTTTTTTGTGAACCCTCCTGCTTCCTGTGCATAAGCTTTCAAGCTCATGGGACAAACCACAGAGAAGAGAAATGTAAATTATGAAAATTAAAAACCTTGTCTCTCTGAAATGGTGTACCTTGATAATTTTTTCATGATCTCTTTGCACTGCCCTGCCTCCCCTCCACCTTTCTTTTTTTTTTTTTCAAAATCTTCTCTTTGTCCCTGCTTTTAGGTTGATGCCTTATAACCTATGAATAACTAAGCTTTCTGTGGCTGAGAAATGGTTGGGTTTATGATGTCATCTCTGTAGTATTCTTTGATAAGCTGATGGTGGGCCCAAAATGAGCGAGTAGGCATTGTTTAATTAATAGGGTAGAAGTAGAAAGGGAAAGCCAGGGCTTCCCACCAGATTAATAGTGGGTTTGCAGGTCTCAACTTTGATATTCCTAGAGAATATCTCAAATGTTGTAGCACAGTACCTTGGAGAGAAAAGTTTTTCAAATTTCATATCCTACATGTTTTACTCTCTTTGTACTTTGTGGTGTTCTGGATTCTGTCTGTTTTTATATACCAAGGAACCTGTTGAATGCTTTGCTCATGTCTCCAGCTGCAGTGATTATGTGAAAGGGTGGGTTTCTTAGAAACTCATAGTGAAGGAATTGTAAATCTGATGCTGGTCTTTCATTAACAATAAGAAAAGGAGCTGCCTCATAGTTAGGGTTTATCCAGTATCCAGAGAACCATTCAAATCCTTGGGCCTGTAGGTATATTAATCACTAACTTTATTCTTGACTTGTGAGCAGTGCCAAGTAGCAACAATTTGTCAAGCACTGTCATTGCAGTATCTGTTGTATTGTATCGTGGGTATTTATCACATTATCAATGTTATTGGAGTGGTATATCATACTATGAAAATTTTCTGTCTTGTGTGTCTTGTACATTCCCTTAATTTTTTCCCCCCTTTTATATTTTGTGAAACATATGGAAAGTGCTTCCCAAAACAAACTAGGAACTTAAGTCATTGAAATGTATTTTGCAAAGTTGTAATTCAAGAAGTTGAATTTCTGTCTTAACAAATTGGACACAAATGGTTCGTAATGATAAGTGCATGTAGAAGGGTAATGGACATCGCAAACTTTTATTTATGCCTGATTAGGTCCAATTTCATTGAACTTCAATATATGATGTTTTCATTTTTGGTAGTCTAAACTGAATAATGTACTTTTAATTTGTACTACTCTCCACAGACTAAACTATGTCTGGGGAGCGCTGGAGCCACTTAGTTATCATGCAGTTAATATTGTGCTTCATTGCCTTGTGAGCATTATGAGTCTTCGAGTCTTTTATGTGGTATTTGGCAATGGAGCACCTCGAGCAGCTGTCTTATGTGCAATACTCTTTGCTACACATCCAGTACACACTGAAGCTGTAAGTAAAAGAAAGACATTTTTTGCAATATGCTCTATTGATTTTGATTACCTGTACTTGCAGCATTATGACAGCAAATAAAGATTTGTTTATCAGTTGGCTTCAGCTACCCATGGAATTATGTTTAGTATATTTTTAGTATATTTTAATGTCTCCATGGTTGTTTAATTGGTTTATGGATGGGGTTGTTAGGGAGGTGAATGCAAGAGTTTTGGAAAGAGGGGC
>JAUUEG010219524.1:0-10012 GCA_032361445.1 Panulirus gracilis | reverse complement strand
ACTTTTCGTGTTTCATTTTCCCCGTGGACTCATAGGAATATCTTGATCACGCGCAAAATTGTGATATTTTCCAACATTATTATTATTATTATTATTATTATCATTATTATTTTTTACTATTATTATAGTTATTATCATTATTACCATTATTATTATTATCATTAACATTATTATTACTATTACTATTATTATTATTATCATTATTATTATTATTATTATTATTATCATTATATCATTATCATTATTATTATCATTATTATTATTATTATATTATTATTTTTATGTAACCTCAGAACCCCTTTCACTGAAGGAATTCATGCAACTTTGAATTCAAGGCTGTGATACCTGCAGGAGCAGGGAAATGATGGACTTATTTTTTTGGAGTAAGAGGCTCCTCAAAGACTGTACTCCCTCTCGTCAACAGACGATGATGCAGACTTGCCGAAGGTGTATAAATCATGTATTTCATTCATCTTTACGTTTCGAACATCTCCTTGCCCAGCTTGAGGAGTAAGCTGTGAAATCATTTATATAGTAAAATCGAACATTTGTATTGGACATGAGAGTTGATTAAAAGTATTCAAAAAACTTGTCTAAATGAATCAGCATTATGAAATATCATGTGAATTACGCTCACGAATTTCAAAAATATTCACATAGGACAACAGGTATCCTCTCTCCTTGTAAATACAAAATCATACATAAAAGTTGATTCATAATTTTCTAAAATTTATCTGCACGCTCGAAGGTTATAAGACGAATAGAATTAACTAAGGAATTTCGTAGACTTTGTCCAGTTATCGCAAAGTAGCTACACAGTCTCTGTGCTTTGATGTGTATCCACTCTCCATTACACCTATCTCAGCACTGACCCATTTTCTAAACCGACATTCGTTAACACGCTTCAACAAAATTTTACAAGACAGATAAAAATGTCACAAATACACAACAGATTTCGCACAAATGATTGTTAAAAGCATTAAAGTAGTGGGTGCTGAAAAGAGGTTTATTCGGAAAGGGAATACCATTACGTCAAAATAACAGAAAGTATATGTTACTATGGGGAGTCTAATGTAAATCAAGATTATCTGATTGTCCACCAAAGTACACGGTGTATTTGCAATTTGACCCAGGTTTGAGCCATTTGATATATACTGATTCAATTTTTTTGATATCCGGTTCATTTTAACCATAATCAATCTGTGTTTAGAAAAGTTAGTAGAAAGTAATTCATGATCAAATTGGTGGCATTGTTCCCTAACTAAAGAATGAGTGAGTTTTTCATGAACTAGTCAGTTCTCCAAAATCGAACAAAGGTGCTCACTAGCTTTAAGTTTATCAGTATCAGACATGAGCCCCATGGGTACTGGGGCTTCCGGTATTATTCTATGAGTATAGTTTGTATGAGTCATTCAATATAATTCTAAATGAGATGTGTGGATAATACATAGAACGTAATTTAGTGATCTGTGTTCTGATGTTCAAACTTCTCTGTCTTTAAAATTCATGTTTAAAAAAACCTGACATCTTTAGCAAGATTTGTTAAAGTACTTTGTGTGTTGAGTTGCTTCTTTACGTCCTCAGCACATGAAATACGTTCATTAATGCTCCTGAAGACGTCAGGTATGTTCCTAATGCCTTAGGATGAAATCCAGCTTCATGTGTGATTATCAACGGCAGAACAATTGAACAAACTACTATACCTCAGAGCGTTCATTATCAGCCTGTCAGTGAAGATCATGTCCCCTGGATGTGGCCGCTCTTAGGAATTTTAAGGAGCAAGCCTGGCTCAACCTCTCACAGGTTTGTTGCTTCACCCCACATGAAGGATGAGCAGATGGGTGGTTGGGTTACGCGCCGTCTACCCTCACGGGGAATCGAACCTGAGTTAGTGGACTAGATGTCAGCAAGACGCATTGTAACTTTACCATAAGAAGCTGTAATTTCTTACAACGTAGCTTCTGGGGAAGAATGTACCTGTATGTAGATGGTAATGAAGATCTTCTGATCAGCCTTACTGAGGGAGTAGGGAGGGGATCTTCCTGCAACTCCCTCAGTATAAGTCTCCTTTGAAAGCAAGTTTCCTCTACGACATGGGCGATGCATCTTACAGTCCTTTCAGTCCCGTAACGAATGAGACTGTAAATGTTGAGGCAAACGAGTCCATTGAGAACGAGCCAACTAGTAAAAATCAAAAAGGCTCTGTGGAATCAGGGATGTGTCTGTGTGCCAGACCCAAGACCTGGTATTGTATGCACGACGGCGAAGACGCCTCCAATTTCTCCTGGTAATGGGGAGAAAAATATACGAGTGAAGGGAAACCTGGCCGTCATGAATCAGTTTACAGGATGCACGTTAACCCTTACCTTTCTAGGTTTGTCCCTTGTCGTCTCACTAGTATTACAAGGTTATATATACTTTCCTGATAATCTCTCCTCAATATCTGTAACACAGAAGAGTGGAAAAGTAAGATGCAAAAATGCTACGATTTTGAGGTTCCAGTCATTCTCTGATGAGGTCAAACTTCTTGGTACGCAATTACCCCTGATTGGAGATGAGTGAGGGGGGCAGCTCAAGGGGACTGTTGTAATAGGAGGGTGTGTCTGTTAGTATGGCTCAGAGCCTCTGTCTGGATCAGGGCCCTGCGGTCTTGACCACGCGTGCAAGAGGAAAATTTCCTTCACGTCGATTTGATGATCAGGTGAAGTAATGGTCCCCATTTGCGATGAGATTTCTGAGGTATTTTCGGGTACGTATTCGTGCGTGATGAAAGGCACACGAGTCACGAAGGACAGGTGCAATGAAAGGTGGGGCATGAATGGTACCTGGAGGACTATTGGACATCTGATGAACAGTCAACCTTTATGGACGTTGGATATTTTTGGAGAGGAAGTGTAGTGTTTTTTAAAGAAATCAGGAAGCAGTATCAGTGCTTACATTTGGGGAAAGTGGATTCTTATGTGGCTCATTTCGCTGGGGGAAGTATTCTCACAATCTTGTTGCATTCCACAAGAGAGGCAGGACATCTGTCTTCAGAAGTTTAAAGAGAAACTAGCCAGTACGTAGCTGAACTTTAGAAAATATTGAATTTCGTATTTTTTGAAAGTCCAGAACGCAAGATACCTGGTGACAATGACTTTTTTCAGAGTGGGTATTTGAATAAATGCAAATCATTAAAAAGCATTATGCAAATGCATTAAACTTTTCAGTACCTTGATTCATATGGCAAAAATCCAATCCACTAATCTCTTTAGCATTCTGAGATATAAACATTAAAATCATTAGACAGAATACACTTCATTTTACATATATTCATGGTATAGTAAAAATCAGTAACATATGTTTTTTAATATCCTAATGATTAAGGCAAATATTAGTTCCACAGATTGCTTAAACGTTGTAGAATTTTTACGTCAAAATTTGTGGATAACAACATAGTTCACTTTACATCTGTTCCCATCTGTTCCCAAATAATGTTACTGGTAAGAGAGATTGTAATTACTGTACTCATTTCTACAGTGCAGAATAGGAGTTTTCCGTTCTCGAGGTCCCAGTCTCTGTGTCATTATAGCCATATTACTTTTTAAACTTTTTCCTTTATGATTATTTACAGTTCTATCCTCCTGCCATTCTTATACTTTGAAAGTATTACTTTACGTTTTCCAACAAGTAACTTGTTTAGATTCTTGTGTTAGCTCTGTCGAAGAGCTGTTAACACTCGGCATCTCCAAACTAGCTAAGATAACTGAGGGTTGTGATCAAGTCACCCTCTGCACTTCTCTCTTCGATGGTGGGCTGATGCTTATGACTGTTGTTGAAACTGTTATTAAACTACCAGTGAAGGGACTTAGCGTATAATTACTGTTTGCTGGCCATGATTGCCAGTGTAAACTTAATGTTTCTAAATGTACCGTTTACATCACTAAATCTCTGTAAGTGTCAGTGACGTAAAACTACTTTATAAGTATTGGTGACGTAACTACTATTCCTGGAAATACCGGTGACGTACCCACTTTCCTGCATGTACGGTTAACAAAACATTTTGTGTGAGTATTACGGTATTTTGTTAGTATGAATGACGTAACTACTGTGTCTATAAGAACTTTTTGCGTGATCACTGTTCCAAGTGCCGTTGACTCTACTTCTCTCTTTTTCTAAGTAACCTGAACTTAAGTCCTTTTTATGTTGCTACCGTTTCTGTAAATACCTTTGACATGACTGTTGATATTGTAAGCAACTTTGACGTAACTAATTCATCTGTAAGAAGTGACGTAACTGTTCTTTTCTATAAATGTCACTTACTTAAGTATTATTTCTTTAAGCTTTAGTGACGTAGCCACTTTTCTGTAAGTACCGTTGACGTAACCACTCCTCCACAATACCTGCTGACGTACTACATACTACTCCTGGAAATACTTTTGAGGTAATTTCATATTTTGGAAGTTCTGTTTATAGACCTAGTTTATGTAAGTATCAAGACGTAGCTTCTCTCTGTGTAAGTAAGGGTAGCTAACTACTGCACCCGTAAGTAGAGATGATGTAGCGAGTCTTCTTTTTATGCACCGTCAACGTACCTACGTGCAAATGTAGGTAGCGCTCTGCTGCTGTGGGGTAATGTGATACCACGACTCCTCAACAATCCAAAGAATTTCAAGGATTTCGCCTCATATCACGCCTAAGTTTAGCGAAAGTGTGTAAATCTTATAACAATCATCTATACTTCAAGGAGCTATTTAATTCTGTTTTCTTGTGCTTCAAGGAGCCATTTAACTCTGTTTTCTTGTGTTTCAAGGAGCCACTTAACTCTCTTAGCATATTGAATACCCTTAAACAAGGCTGTACGACCCTTAAGTAGGGTTACCTTCTTAAGAGTAAGATCATAGATCACGACCATAAGGATCGTGCGCTCCTCCTCCTTAGGGGTCGTCATGTTGTGCTGAGTAGGTTAAGGTACTCTCATGGTCGTGGGGGTATGGGGGTATTTTTTTCTATTAGTATTATCTACATAGCAAATCTGTGAATCTGTTCCATGGTTAGTTATTTTCTTTTATACTTAGACGACATTTGCTATTGTGAAAGACAAATCCTTGGATCTATAATGATCACGTATATTAGGTATTATAGTGTAACCCAGTTGCACTGAAGCTGTTTGGATGAAGCAAACAAAGGAATCTCGTTGGAGTCAAGCTAGGAATTCAGCTCTTCTAACGAGCGGGTTCGGGCCTTCTTCTCTCCTGCTGAACCTCGCCTGGAGTCTCAACGTAATGTGTGGGCGAGATAGATATGATACCCAGGTGTTTGGTAGAGTCTGGGAAACACATTAGGTAGGGTGTAGAATATGCAGGGATTCTTTCTGTCTCTCGAACGCTTGACGAAGTTCTGCACGTCTCGAGAATGTTACCGAGCGAGATAATCGCCTTCAAGGAAGAGAAGATAAGCTGTGATAAGATCATTGCGTAAATCAAGCCATAGTGGCACAGATCTCCAAGGCTCATTACCAGTCCTAAGGGTTGAGAAGTTTTACTGAAACTTTCTCCTAAAAAGTTATCGACAACGTTTATGATCAGATGCTGTTGCAGAACACAGACCGCAAGTGTTTCCATCTCTCTCTGTTTTTTCTGGCATTATTGTACCTTGTCATCAGTATGGTTCAGGGCACGTCCGCATGCCCATCTATCAGGCTAGTCCAGCTTACTATATACACATATCCGTAAGCTTGTGTCAGTACCCAGTCGAACTGAGCGGTTTGTAATCCCAGTTTGCCATGTTTACAGATGTACTGTAGCTTCAGACGTGCTCAAAACATCTTGGGTCAGCAGTTACAATTTCTGTTTCATTTCATGAGTACGACTCCTGAGCAATCGAAAAATTATCATTGTATATTATTTTTCGTAGGATGAGACGCTTTCTACTTAATTTTCTACTCTGCTGACTGTGTATAATCCGTGTCTCGTGATATCAAGTTCCTCTGGAGCCCTGACCTGATATATGTGTGGGAGTTACTTAGAAATTAGAAAACTAGAGGTTGTCACCAGTCATAGTGTGAGTGGTTGTCTCCTGTCATAATAGTGAGTAGTTGTCATCTGTTTTAGTAGTGAGTGGTTGTCAGTCACCAAAATAGTGGTTCTTACAACCATAGCAGTGGTTATCGGCACACTATGACAGTGGTTCTCACCCGGTATAGTAGCGGATGTCACCTACTACAGCAGTCGTTGTCTCCCACTACAGCAGTCGTTGTCACCCACTACAGCAGTCGTTGTCACCCACTACAGCAGTCGTTGTCTCTCATCGTAGCAATGCTTGTCTTCCACCTCAGTCTTGGTTCTGGTTCTCCATAAGCATCGGTTGTCCCCCACCACAGAAGTGGTCCTCACCCACCTTAAAAGCAGTGGTTGTTACCCACCCTATAGCATAGGTTGTCACATCTATGGCAGAATTGATCTCCCACCATATCAGTGGATATCACCAACGACCCTAAGAAAGGGTCTATACCCACCCTTCATAACGTAACAGCGTGTATATAGTCCTTTTTGTTAGACGATCTAGTCAAGCCATATTTCAGCCCTTCGTGACTCAGGGATCCCCAGGTTCCTTCCAGTTTATAACTCCACCCTCCCCTCACCAGCTGCACTCATGTGGTACGAAGCATTTGAGGACATTCATCATAATCAATCAATTAGTTTTATCTGTTAACTTTCGTGTTTGTCAATATATCCTTTACCTAAGGGCCATTAAATGAAAACGACAAATATTTTGTAAGTTTCTTACTTTAGTGTCATTAAGTTAAAATGAAATTCCTCTATGTAATAGTCTTCGAGGAATTAACCTTATTAGAAGACTAAGAATGTTTTCTATTTCTTTTCATTACCATAAAGCGAATAAACTAATCATTAAACGAATCGCGTTCTCCTTTTTATTCCAAATAAGAGATGGACTCGAATGAGTTACAGAGGCAACACTGGTGGGAGGTAAAGCCTTCAACAATAACAGGGGCCCAGGACGGCACTAATCACTACCCAAGTGATTACACTAAGTGCAACACACGGACCCGAAGCCCCCAAGCCAAGAGCAGCGTTAGAAAAGAAGTATTTTTGATTATTTTCAGAGCCTTACTTGCGCTCCTCCTGTAGATTATGTATGAAGGCAGATGAAACATGAGGAAATGCATGAAGATACTTATCACCTCTCTCATAAGCAAAGTTGACTATTAGTTTGAGATTACCTCATAAAGTTTCTGATAATTTAGGAATTAGCAGTAGACCATTCCTTACAACCCAGATACGTTACTTCTGACGATAGATTTGGTCGGGATGTCCCACATATCCTTCAATTTGTACTGTACAGACGTGGAAAAATGTGCTCTTTAGGTTTTCTTTGGTATTCAGGAATATTCAATGAATTTAGCGTAAGTAAAGTACACAGTCTATTATCTATATGAAATTTAGTCATTTCAAAGATTAATTAGAAGGTTAACCTTGGAGTCAGAACAAATTATATATAAGATAGCTTAATATATAAGATAGCATAACATATAAGGGATCAAGAGAGTGATGGGAAACTGATGCAGTAACTCGCTGTATCTGTGGGTGACGATCTACATCTATTGTTAGTGAGTTGGGTAGATACGGTAGAAATAAATTCTCGACGTCAGTCTTAAGAAATTGTAGATGTTTGTTCTTCAGCCATTATATTATCTTTGTAAGACAAGTGAAAACATAACATTGTTTTAAAAAGAAATCACAGCCCGTCTACCTGTGCGTAATCATTAACTCTCACCCTCTTGGGCTATCTATCAAAAAATAGGTGTTTTCATGAGTATCCTCCAAGGGTCTATATTCCAAGAAAATTACTGACTTTGACAAACCCACATCCTTGCGTACTCCCACTTATGCTAGAATGGGAAAGTAGGTAGTCTCTTCAAAAAGAAGAGTCTGAAAAGTTTATCTCTAGTAGGTCCAGACAGGTTTATCCCAAAACCAATGGAGAGTGGTTTCTGAAGGGCACTTGTAAAAGGTAATAGTACTACCAACTCTGTTTTTATTGTAAATAAAGCTAGAAAAGATTTCTCAACAAAATCCTCATGGAACAACTGAAAATTCTTTCAAGCTAGACCGATTCTGTCTTTGAGCAGAAATATGAACATAATGGAGATCACTTACTTCGCACTTCCCAATTTTTTTTTACTGAAAGTCTTTGAGGAAATCAATATAGGTACTGGGCTTATATATAAGTTCTAAAATCTAACATTTTGATGCTGGGCTCCTAACCTGAAGTGGAAGTGGTCTACGGAAACCTGAAGTATGAGCAGAGAGAAACTGCACAGATCAAGAAGTTTCTAACATTTTGGGGGCCTTGAGTCGCTAAACCCCAAAACCAAACAGTATGGGAAGAACTCTACCCGAAATATTTACCGTGGAAAAAGATTAGAGGGAATCACTTATTTCTCCTTTGTTGAACATCTGGGAGGCATTGGTTGGTAACGGTAATTGTATACCAACAGGGGAAAAAATAAAACCCCAAACTTCTCTAAACAAACTGCAGACCTTATAAAACACAAACCAGGTTGGACAAAATCACATGACAGCAAAAGTCGCAGAAATCTAAATTCTTTAGACATCATCATCACTAAACCTAATCACTGGAGGGCAAACTGGCACTCATTCCTCAACAAATGAACCACAAAAGTCACAGCAACTAACAATTGTGCATCTTTAAGAAAATCCACACCCACTACAACCCAACCCCCAAATATAAAGCAATATAGACATCCTTTACCCCTCAAAAAAAAATACTATGAGCCACTACTCACGATTACAAACCAACCACATTGAATAGAAAATTTTGCAGATATCAACACAAAATCAATCCAGAAACAACTGCTCACCCTTTCCTTTACTCCCATTGGAACAAGCAATTCAATTATGCTCTGTGAAACAAAGATCCTCCAAATTAATTCCATTCCAATATGCTCAGCATTCAATTCTTTGCAACAGCACCTAGACCCTTCCTGTCCAAACCACTCCATAATTAATCATCCCCAAATATATATAAAAAGCTTATCCCTGCTTACCTTGGCAACTTATACTCGCAGATCCCTCCCACCCTAAACTTAATACAACAATGACAAAACGTACATGCACACACAATGAGGGCACTGAATACCAACGTCTTAGCTACCCCTCACCCTCCTCACATGGGCAGATGCATAACATCACAACACTTCATGACCTATAGTCCCACCCACTCGAACACTACAGAATACTGAAAGGGCTCCTTGGGCAAGAAGGTAAGATATAACCCCAAGACACCTTCTGCAGGGGCTGCTGCACCTTCAAGACTGCGCTACAACTGAGTTCCTCAATGAAATTATACTCCAGACAACGCAACCATGCTGAAGATGACTTTTCACTGGCAACATAATCACAAGCAGGTGGAGTCCAGTAATGCCTATTACACTGTCAGAGGCCTATACACTAAAAGCCTCTGATGGAATACGAAAACAACCCAAGCTGGTCTGAAGGAGAAGGAGGGAAATGTTGAGAATGTCATCATCTATAGAAAGCAGTAACATCTAAAGTCATAAAAACTAGAAACGACCAAAAATTTAAAGTAAATAATTCACCCAACCTATGTACACTCCATCCTTAGTGAATCATAAAAAGACACTCATACATGATCAAGTGGAAAAGCTACAGAGAAAGGGAAGACTGGGTGTGTATTATGTGAGGATCCTAGAAAATATGTGGTGACAAACGTCAGCTTGCTGAATGATGAAGTCATTGCCAAGCGGAGGCTGCTGATTGGCAGGGTATAACCTAGACCATGCTGTCTGATGCAAATACTGAAAGGTGGTTAGTGAGGAATGAGAGGTATAAACGTCACCAGGAGGCTAGAGGTTTCTACCCATAAGGGATCTCGGAGAATCCCTCAAAGCTCGTAGGACAAATCAACCCTGAAGAGGAAATATGTTATTATTATCATTAATCATTACCACTTTTATTACTATTGATGT
>JAUUEG010218862.1:0-10013 GCA_032361445.1 Panulirus gracilis | reverse complement strand
TTACGAAAACAAACATGCTGATTCACTCACACACTTACATCACATCACACCGATAAACACAGATTAATGCAGTATGGATGATGTAAATTCTCTCTGCAGACGAGACACCACACACTCTAACTCAGTTATAATCACACAGTCTTTCACTCACTCACACTCTCTACAATATGTTGAGTACATACAGCTATTCAGTTTTGGGTACAAAAGTAATTTCTTTAAGAAAAAGTGGCATTACTACTGACTGCAGTCAACCCATTTTCTTATTATCAATAAATGGTATGCAAAGAAACATGTAAGCACATCAACATGTAGTTCACAATTTTGACTTTCTGCATACAATGTATATTTGACAGTTGTAGAAGCAAGCATCTGGTCTCAGGATATCTTTTCTTTCTCTCAATCCTGCTGAACTGGTCATGGGACATCTTTCCTTTTTCTCCAAACCCATTAGATGAGATTGGATTTTCTTATGGTGTGAAGTGTACAGTATAGGATGTAATTTAAGTGAAAACCCAAATTCAGTTTTCAAGTTTTTGAGTATACCATACTGCTGCTTGACAGTACATATGAAACAAAATGCCATACTTTGGGAATCCATATTCAAGGAAGCATTTATCTATTCACACCTTTACTCAATGTATATAGCATCTTAACCTCAGGATGAAAACATGAAATTATCAAAGTGAGACCAGGTACAATACCTTTGATATCAGCTGTTGGTGAGGCCATTGGTTTGCCTCTGCCATAAGATATTGAGTAAGATGTAGAACGAATGTGTCCTCCAGGAGAAATTGGGGCAGTCGGTGGTGGATACCCAGATCCATAATAATGACCCATCATGCCATAACCAAGGGGCCCTTTCCGATCCTTATTGTTCAGGTTTGGTGTGGACTTAAACAGTTCACGAACAAACTCTATTGGTCTGTTGAAATTATTGCTTTTATTATTAAGAAAATGCTTCATGAAAAAGAAATACTTGAGTCTCTGCACAATCTCACAGTTTTAAAGAAGAATTTCACCCTCAAAATTATCAACAAATATCAAAGTAAGAAACAAGGCTTTACCTCAGTGAAAGTACCATAATATCTGAGTTATGGAAATAGATATACTTTAATGTATGCAGTATCTGTATCTATCATTTATTTATGATTCAATTATCAGTGCATTAAAGTTGTTCAAAATGTTATGATTGTATGGTAAAAAATCATCCTTAATGATTGGTTAAACATATGAAATCTACACACCTAAAATCAGAGTCTAAAGCATCAACTGCTGACTCAAGAGTCAGCATAAGTTCTGTTACATATCCTTGCATATCTTCTCCTTGCTCAGCCACTGTTTCCACCAATCGCCCCAGCAAATCACTCAGCATTCGAGTTGACATGGATACATGTAATGATCGAAACACCTGGCAATGTTGGAAAAGGGAAGCTCAAATAATTTGAAGTTCAAACACCATGCAGTACAAAACTTCATATTCAGGAATGCCTGCCTACAGAAATGCAGGTGCAAGAGATTACAACCTAAACATAAGTTTGTATGTAAAGTAACTGTGCTATGTGCCTCTGAAATAATAACACTGGATAAGATACAAAGAAAGTAATCCATGATGAACTTCTCTTGTTGGTTTTAAATTATCTCACTTTGAAACTTTATTTAGTTAACATGATTTACTAATTACAATAAACTAGTAAAAACAAGAAAATAGGACTGACTGAACCTTGTAATTAATATTCTACTTTCATTAGCCTTTCACTTCATGTACCTCTATGACCCTTACTGTACAATCTTAAAGGTAAAGAAAATTTTCAAATATCAATCATGCATTATCATCTAAAAACAAAGCATCTTTATATTCAACAAGAAGATTAATAAAGAAACTTTTCCAAACATGTAACAACAATCACCATACTCTTCAGCCCACATATCCTTTCACTCTATTTTCTTCATCTTTCTTGGGTGCCATACAGTTCTACTTCCACTCATAGTTTACTTCAGAAATTTATTATTTTTACCATCTAAATCAAACTCCTTACTACACATAAAATATATATAAGTTCCTGTAATATGCTCTTTCTGATCAACAGCAACCACTTTCTTGCTGTATAAAAACTACATAAACCCACTTGAAAAATTTTCTTCTATCTCTAAACAAAAAAAAGAACATCTGAAAGGCCACAAAGACCTCTGAAGAAATATGGTTATTTCCCCTTACGAAGGAAACAAAATGATATATTCCCATTTAACTTAAATATCAAGGCATCATTCTTTATATAAACCTAACTAAGAAATAGGAAAAGGTAGCCTACTACACATGATGTGTCTTTTCTCCTTCTGTAACAAAAAAAGCAGAAGCAGCAGCAGCAGCCATACTTAATATATTTCTATTGAACTTGAGACTAAGATAAGTTCAACTAATATGTTATTAATATTGATAGTGAATTATGGATGGCTACCTTTGGCTATAAAGCTTTCCTCTTGTCAGTCTGCCTTCGTGTAAAAAATGCATAGTAAATCACACTATAAAAGATTATAATACTGTTACACTATATTGCCTTGAGGTAACATACACATACTATATTTCCTGAGTACGAAAGTTGAACCAACATGAATTATTCTATACAAAAAATAAATGAGGTAAGGATGTACAAAGGTATTAGGAGACTACCTGCTTAGGGTTACAACAGTGATACATATAAGTCCTGACTCCACACCCTGATCAGCATATACTCATATATTAAGAGGATAAAAATACATAACTGAAAACAAGGGTACCTGAAGGGAGCGTCCAGCGTAATGTCGAGAGGAACAAGACAGTGCCAAGTGTAGTGCGATTTGGGCCCACCGCTCTTCTATGTGGGTGTGAGGCAAGGAGTGGCTGAACACCTACAAAGATACATGATACATGGTGGAACACATAAAAATTGATGGATGTAGGCTGTAAGAACTTTAATAAAGTAATTACGATCTATCTACTGTATTTATGTAAACTTGATAAAATGTGAAAACTGCAAACATCTATCTATTTCTCTGCAGGCTGCTATAATCCATGGAGGTATATTACAGGTGCTACCAGCCTGGGTACTGGGAGAGTTAGTGACAACTGTGAAGTGAGCCAGCACTTCAATAGTTGTCAATTTACACTCCTCTGATCCAAGTGGTTGTCTTTTCTTTCTGCCTTACCCACATGTGGACTGCTGGCATTCTGTCCACAAACATACAATCTCTCATTGTCAAACACAACACATGACATCATTCAACTAACAAAATTCATTCCTTCTGGGAAGTCCCTCAAGGGGGTGGCCACAGCAAAAGTCTCCATAACTGGTGAACTCCAGTGCTGCTTCTTAGCCTTCAGTGAATCACCCTTAATGGGCCACTGGCAGAGGGTAATTCTAGCACAGTGTTTCCAGAGGCTCCTACTAAATGTTCATATTGACTATTTCTACCTAATGCATCTGCCATAAAATATGTTTTGAATACTGCTACAGTGATCAGAAATGGATACAATAACATAATACGTATTGTGGAAAGATACTTATAAACTAATATCAAAACTTACTGTAACAACATGTCGAACAAAGTTAGACAGCTGCTCAGCACTTCTGATTGAAAACTGTTTTGATGTAATGTCTTCGTATGTCCAAAGAGGTTGATTCTTACTGAAAAAAGTATGTCAATGTTAGAAAATTGCAAAAACTTTAAGTATGAAGGAAAAATTCTATAAAAGAGTTCACTGTCCACAGATCATTGGATATACCATGAAACAATTATATCAACATGAATAAGCTGGAAGAGAAAATCTGAAGTCATACCTGGAGGCTATATAATCTATAAGAGCCATAATACTATATTGGAGATCATCCTGTGGTACATGTTCAGCTCCTGTGGCAGAGGAACCAGAAACAGTATCCGCATTATCATCTGAAGTGATAACAACAGGGTTAGTCATGTTGTCATCTGCCATACCAACTGGGGCTCCTCCATCACTAGCCGAGTCAGGAGGGTTCTCAAAACCTGGAGGTGCAGCTACTATTGGTGGTGCTGGATCTGTTGGAGGTTCCTCTGTTTTTTAAAGAAAGGCTTATGTTAACAACTGATTGAACTTTCATACTATGTATTTATGCATTCACATAATACATTTATGCTTTAAAAACTTGATTATCTGGAGGAAGACTCATAAGTTACCTGTGTTCAACCCTGGACGGTGCAGTGCTAAGGGGATTATTCATTAATGTAAATACTTCTGTGAATTACATCCAACTAAGCATAAAGTTGTAGACATTTTGCAAAAAACTGTACATTTCACCACAGTACCCTTTCTCATACCTGCATCTCCTAACTTCAACATCTATACACTTCACCTACACACGTGAGCACTGCTTCCCTGAATACCTTTCAGTTCTCTTCCACTCCCTTATCTCATTTACTCTCAAATTATGCCACTCTTCACTCAATCTCTCCTGGAATCTCTACAAAGACCTTTCTTCCTAGCCTTCTCACTTTAACCACATCTTTAATACATGTCAATTTCTCTTTTTCTTTAAACTATCACAAAATTTTACACTCGCCTCAACCAAAAAATGATAAGGTATTCCACTAGCCACCATTTTTAGCATGTTTACATCCAACAAACTCTTCTTTGCATACCTGACGCTTATTACATAATCTATTAATAACAAATGACCCCTATACTCGCTCACCCACATTTGTATGCACCCACTGCATCTTTAAATCAAGAATTCTAAGTCACTGATCTCTTTCAGGAAACATCTCAGTAAGTTCTACCTCACTTTTATTTATAATGAGGACCCTGTGTTACACAATTATATCCTCGACTGCAGCATCACTCACAGTTGTATTCAGATCCCAACCACTAAAATTCGATCTCTTGCATCACAAATGCCAAATCACTCACTCAGTTCCTCCCAGAGAGCACTCCTTTCTTCTTCAGTCCTTTCACTAACAATCACAATCTCAAGACTAACCTCTCATAACCCATTTTCATTTTAATCTTCAGCAACTTTAAACTCACATCCTTACACTCTAACATACAGTCCCCACAGCTCTTTTTTCATCTTACATACCAATCCCTCTTTCATTCTTGCCCTCAAACTAGACTAGGAATGTATTTCCTGATCATTCCCTGCAGCCCAAGAAGAGTAATCAAAGGCATGTATGGTGAATGCACACACGTTGTAAATGTCTCTATAAACATCTATCACTACAACTAAACATATCTTCCACAGTAATCAAATGCTAATCTTCTCATGCATTTGTACTTCCTTAATTTCCATTTAATTCTGTTTTACATTGAATACAATACTCTTAATATTCCTCATATGCAGAATTGCTGTAAAGCAGTGGTTTCCAAACTCTTTAACATGACGCACCCTTTTGGTATTCATAAAATCCCCATACTCCTTCATATTTTCATTTTAATAAAACACCACACCACACAGTCACACACCACACCATACAGTCATTCACTTAACTTCAAAAGGGCAACAACCGGGAATTGCACATCAAGCCATAGCTACAAGTAAAATCCATGAAAAAAAACGAAAGGGAAGAAAACCAGACTAAAACAGTTAGAATCATGAGATAAATCTTAACATACCTGAAGTTGAGGGAAGATTGGCGGGTGTTAGTGTTGTGAAACACTAGCAATGAGTTAGTGTAGTATCTAATACATACACAAACACAAGAAGCATAGGGAGAGACGTGATGGATAGAGAATGGTTAAGGGTGATTGCTATATTTTGGTTTTGCAAGGATGTGTGGCATGCTCAATGAGAAACATTTCTTTTGAATGAAATGATCTCTGAGTTTCCTTTTTCATCTCTTTTAAACAAAAATCCTAATTTTGGTATATGCCTTTACATCCTCCTCTATATCCACCTCATGCTCCCTTAGTTTGGGAAACACTGCTCTAAAGCAATTTAAAGGCACTAATTACACTACTCTTCCCAGAGCATTACAAACCAGTTAAACAACAGTCTAATCTTCTCACCAGTAAAATTCTTGTTATGAGTAAATATGTTATTTGGAATCAACCCATAACCAAGCATTGTGGTCTTGTTGTTAAGTAGAACTCGTGCCACTCCAAGATGGTCTCGGTGATCAGCTACAACTGTCAGAAGGTGAACCAGCAGCGTCTTGCCTGTAAGGAAACAAAGTATTTTGGCCAAAGAAAATAAAATCTCAGAGTAAGTTGAAAACTCTGGGATAAATGTAATTCTATAATGCATTAAATCTAAATCGTCTTATTGAATGGAATACTACATGTAAAATACATAAGAATAATGACAATTCTTTTTTATTCATACATACAGCTTTACATACAAAAAACTCTGAGTACATAAATTAATATGACAGACTAAACCCTAAAGCTTGATGTATTCTAATTATAACAGCATAATATTTTCTACATCACAGCTTTTCTGGTTTTTTTTGTTAGTATTACCCCTCAACATATAATCATATAATGATTTTCTCAGCTTCTAATGCCTTCTATAATGAAAATCTTACTTTTCTTGCAACATCCAAAGGATATAAGAGGAATGAAGTATCAATACATGTTGAGTCAAATCATATCCTTGATGAACAACTCCCCTGGAATAATACTGATGTGGATAAGCACTACCACTATTTTTGGGACTATGAGTACAAAAACCGCACTCAATCACAGAAACTTAATATTTCAGAAGTTGTGCTGTATATTCTGAAAGCTAAAAATTATCCTTACAGTGCTGGTGAACTAGAAGTCTGGAGTGGTCCAGTCCAAGTGTAATTATGTGAAGCATCAGTGGCACATGGATGGACCAATCAACACTATGACAATCAACATCAATACCCGCTACTATCACATCACAAATCAACATCACAGCTAAGTTGCACCTGAAAGAAAAAATTAACAAAGTCATTTCAGTCAAAAAGAACAGTTGGAAACTATGTTCAGAATAAATAAAACTATTTAAGGTGTTTTTCCCTACATAAATCAACTTGTTCTTTCACACTCCACCCTATGCCTCAAACACCTCACATTTCCTCCCTACAACATTTTGTTTTTTCAACTAATTCTGTTCACTAACATCTCTTTGTTCACTGATTCCACCTTGCACTCCCTTACATCACTTAGCTTCTTACATCACATTGTACATCAATTCCACCTTATTATTTCATTATTACTTGTTCATCTAAAAACTACCTTAGTATTTTCGCCATCAATGCTTTTCCAAAGTAGGGGCTTATCTCGAAGTGTGTGTGTGTGTGACGTGTCAATTCCGAATGGTTTTCCCACCGTCTTCCCCCAGTTCTTTAGGCCCCGTCCTTCCCCTTCATCCTGGAGTTTGTGAAGACCTTTTTGAGAAATAGACGATGGTTTGTTTAAGTAAGTAGGCTCAGCGTTTTGCCTCGGGTGGAAATATATTGCTTTACTCCTCCCAAGACTCCATGAGTTTCTCTCGCTACTAAGTGAGGTTCTTGGCGTTATGAATAACATCTGTCACTCAGTAAGGTTAGTTTTGTGTGTATTTTTAAGACACATTTTTTTTTTTCTAGATTTTTGAAGGTTTTCGAAAGGTGACGTATCGCCTACAATATTTCTCACAGTCATTGAGGTTAGGTTCTTGTGCATATATTATCTTTTATATTTCGTAGACTTTGTCCTCTTTTTTTTTCTTCTAAGTTTTGTTATAGAGAGATTCCGTGTTTTCTAGGCGATATACCTGGTTTCTAGAACTTTGACTAGTAGTCTAACTCTGTTTAGAAGTTTTTTTTTTTTTCAAAGTTAGGTTTTTGGTGTAATCAGAATATTTTGTTTTACGTGGCAGTGAGTCACTCAGGATTCAGGTCACGTCCCTCCGTCATCCCTCCGGCAGGAGAGCTGCTGTGAGAGGAAGGCATTGCGACGGAGAGGGAGAGTGTTTGGCCAAGTGGCAGACCTCCTCCGCCTCCTCCTCCTCCTCCTCCCCGATGGGAGTGATTATATACGTACTCAGTATCCACGTTTGTTCTTTAGTATAAAAACCGTCAAACGATTTCTCCTTTTTCATCCTCTTTTGGCCCCGTTGCTCGACAGGATCCCCCGTTATTTCACGACGAATTTACAGTATGCAAATTATTTTGGCTTTGGGCGCATTCCAGACGACATTGTTGTGTTGTGTGTGGCTCCCGCCGGGGGGGCTGTGAGGGCTGGATGGCTGTAAAATAATTCTTGAGCTTTGTACGCAGATATGTTATCCAGTGTAGTTGTTCACCAGGGACATGTCAGCCTTGAGTGGACTGTCTACCAGTGGTAATGGGAATGGTTCCTTTGTCGGGCAGTAGTGGGATGGTGCACTTGTAGGAGGGAAAATAGAGGGACATGTAAGGGGGGGAATAGAGGGACGTTTAAGAGGGAAATAGAAGGATTCTATCAAGGGGAAATAGAAGGATTCGGTAAAGGGGAATGGAAGGACTTGGAGAATAGAAAGACTTGTAAGAAGGAAACAGAGGGTCTTGTAAGAATGGAACACAAGACTTAGAAGGGAGAAATAAAAGGGCTTGTAAAAGGGGAACAGCAAGACTTAGAAGGAGGAAGTAAAAGGACTTGTAACTGAGGAACAGAAGGGTTTGTATGAATTAGATATGTTGACTTAACAGAGGTAAGAGAAGCATTTGAGAGAGGGTAATAGGATGGCTTATAAGAAGGAAACAAAAGATGGAAGGAAATTGAAGAGCTTATAAGAGAAGAAAAAGTAGACTGAGTGGAAAGAGGGTGCAGCCGGCGAGAATAGGGATATGACTGGGGTGCAAAATTAGGGGCAGAAATTAGACGGTAAGGATGATGGGGAATGAGTGATTTGGGTGATAGAAAGGGGATGAGAGTGTGGGAGTAATGTGGAGAGGAAGTTAGGAGGAGGGAAGGTACGAGGAGGAAGGGATGATGGAGAGGAAACGAAGGGAGCAGGAGACGACGAGGAAAAAAGAGAGTAGTAGGAAGAGGGTGATGGGGAAATTAGAAGTGTGGAAGTGGGTGATAAAGTGAGTGGGGAGGGTTGTTGTTAGGGAGACATGGGCCGGATCTGATATACTAGATATACAATACGAGGTCTTGGGGAACCTGGGATGTCTAGATTAGGTGGAGTACCTGATGAAACACACCTACAGGATCAGGTCGGCAAGGCCTCCACCTTGACCTACATCCCTACTGTCTTCCCACGTCTGACCCTGAGACTCTGGGTCACTCTCCCTCCTCACACTGCTGCTGATGCTGCTGCTGCTGCTCCCAGCGACGTGCCAGTCACCTCCCTGGGTCTGGACGCTGTTTGTCCAGGGTGTCTTAATGTTTTAGTTTTTCTCCCGCCGTCCGCGTGACCCCTGAGAATTCCGAACTCTCCACTTCTCGTTAACTAAGAAAGAAAATAGGTTTGGTTGTCTTCGAGTTGGCTTCTTTCGCGAGGCAGTTAAGTCTGTACCTCCCTTGGGCATAAAAGCCTTCTGCACCCTGGCTCACTCTATGCTTTCCCTTGGAATTTAATGTTTCTGAACTGCTTGTTGGTGATCATCAAGCCAGAACCCACCCACGCTACACATGATAAACACACATATATTAAGATCTCCCTTCCCTCCTCCTTATATGGGTCATAAACCCTGTAATCCCTGCCTGACCAGCAGAAGGTTTAGCTATAAACCAGTCCCTATGTTAGTCTTTATCACCAGGACTCAGCTCAAAGCGACTACCAAGGCCATACTGTTGTCTGTCACATGTCGATAGGTCACCGCCTGCGACAAACATTGGACTGAGAATTGAGGATACAAGTTATATGTTTATAAAGCTCAAAAAAAAAATGATATGACGGAGGGAAGGCCAGTCTGTGCATAAACTGGTTATGTAGTGAAGACATAACAGTACATGGCTTTAAATAGCATGGACCTACGTTTCTACCCAGCAGTTAATCTAGTTCTGCAAATAACTCTCCTCCTCCTCCTCCTCCTCCTCCTCCTCCTCTTGATCTCAGGTTAAACAT
>JAUUEG010218640.1:0-10014 GCA_032361445.1 Panulirus gracilis | reverse complement strand
AATAATTCCTTTTTTCAACTGCTCTATTTTCCTCCCCCTTTTCAATACTCAAAGTTGTGATCTCTTCGCAGGTACTGTATGTTCATTTTCAGCTATTTCTTCTAGACTTTTCAAACATTAGACACCATAACACCCCGTAGTCTTCCTTCTTTTAAGGCGAGAAGGTTCTGTGATCACTTTTTTTCTGCACACATCCGTAACATACCAACAGTTACAACCACTCTTACAGATATACCCATAATTATAGCCACATGCAAATGTAAGCATGTAAGATTTATTCTGTCCAAGTGCATACATAAAAACAGGAATACATCCCATTTATACATCCATATTTCCCTTTAATTTCCAATATAAATTTTCTATCGCATACAGTATGCTCTTTACTATGCAAATATAGGGCTACCTTTTTGGCGATAAATCTCGCAACCAAATTAAAGTTACATCTAACCATTTCCTGGCTCTCCTAGTACAAATCCTAGTTAGCATTCCTGAGAAACTCACTTCTACCGCGCTTACATCATGATCAGCTTGCCTAAGCCTAACAAACCAGCCGAGACACACCGCCAAACCTCCTTGTCTCTACCCCTACACTCAACTCATATCCCCTCTAACTCAAGTCCCTTCCCTTTTTGTTCGAATCGTCATTCTGGTTTAAATACTGGCTCTGCTAGCCCACATAACCCTGCACGTCCTCGCTACCCACCTCCTGATGGAGAACTTTCACCAAGTGACTGACAACGAGACCTTCGCTCACAGCCAAATTACGATAGAACACAAGTCTTACTAGCTGACCGTGCACGGGCTTGTGGGGGAACAGCACCCAATGTGTGCGTGCCTTGGGTAAACCAACGGTGATTTCCACACTCAAGTTCATGCCAATGTCAATTCATCAGACGACACGATGCATGACAGTTGTGCCCTACTTATGAGGTGTCATGAGCAAAAGAAAATAATAATCAACGGAATAATTCACCCTTTGACATATAACAGTAAAGGTTCCAGAGCCGGTAACTCGTTCAAGTTGTAATCGCCCGTTGTTAATATTTAACGTCTTTCTCCATAAAGTTCAAGGGTGATTCCCGTACTACTATACTACATTGCTTCAGCTATCAAATTACCTTCATATGGACTGTTCTGAAGTAAAAGGAAGCAAACCTTAAAAACAGACTACACAATCACAAAATGGAGACAAGGCATCTACAAAAATGGAACTTCAGCTCAAGCTGTTTCTAAGCAGACGCGCTTCTCATGTCCTACTACATGCAATCAATATTTACGTAACTGATATCTAATCTATACCAGGAAAAACACGGTCGGGTGATGATGCTTTGCTAATTCCAAGAACTATGGAAGTTTACCGGAACAAACACTATAACTGAACAGAGCCGTGTAATTCACGACAAAAACACCGCCTCAAAACTAGATGATCAGTCGGACTACATTCCATCCCTTGAGGTCTTGTCTAATTTCTAGATTCAAAGAAAAAGTGGGGAAATTGTGACATCTGTGCTGCCCTATCGAAATCGGAGGGGTAACCCAAATGCAATGTAATCGTGGAATCCAAAAGCAGTGAACTAAGTGATGTCAGGAGAGCATCCTTGTCATGTTTACACAACACAGCCAACCCAAGCTGAGCATATGTAATTTTTTTGCCTCCCAATCCACAAGATGAAGGTCATAACTAACGAACCAATGACGCAGCTAACGCTAATTTAAGCTGTACAAGACCAGCAAAAGTGAAGCTTGATGGGCAGATCTAACATTAAACTTATTACAACCTAACGTTTAGTTGTGCATGTTTGAAATTTGCAGACAACATGAAGGACAATGAAACATGAAAAAAAGGAAACACTAGTTAGTTGCACAATTATAAAAAAAGAAAACAACTCAGTTGCTTAACCTGAAGCATCGTTAGCCTGAGTGATGTACAGAATTAATTCCTAACAATGAAACAAGAGCAGAGGTAGCAATCCATCTTCAACGTTACTGCATCTTCAGTATAATATGTTATATCGGCCTAAACCTACATAAAGACAACTGAACAGATCTGACATGTCGCTGTACAATATAATCCTTTCTTTTAACACTAAACACATTTTGAAATCGATTAAATTACTCCAAGAATATGAATGTGGGAAGAGAATGCAACGAAAATTTGAAAAAAATATATATATAATCAAAACTTGCCTTACATTCATGGCTTAAACTTTGTAAAGAGGTAACAAGGTTAATATTTACCATTCTGCAGTAAGTTAGATATCTGGGGTTCAAGTGAAAGTTGCTTGACACTGTTTCCAGTGGCTTAGGCAGGGAGGGGGTTGTCGACCAGTACTTAACACCATGGAAAAAAAAAAACCCGACTATTTTTAACCGCTTCACATTAGCCGTTATAGACTCATCTGTCTATATACTACTATATACTATGTACTACTATACCGCGAATCAATACAGGACTGACCACAAGAACAGATTGCTGACACATCACAAAAGCCACTTTTTAAGTCGTTTTTTCTTAATATGGAAATGATTGTTAACAGTTGCTGGTTTCGAGTTTCCGTGTCTTCATAAGTTCCTACAGTCTGTCTGGAGCCCGCGGTGTGTTAAGTGGTCATCTAGTAAAAAGAGCTGAATCCCTAAGGAGAAACTAGATATTTATTCATTTGTCATCTACCTACGAACTATAAAATATAGGCAGTAACTCTACATTCAAATGTGAGAATACGTTCTAACTTATATTGTTAAAAATATATATTTAGACGAACCTGTATGACTACATAGATATTCCCATAAATTCCCCATGTGTCATATTCCCATAGTATCACGCGGACCTGAGAGGAGAAAAAAGAGCAACAAAAAATATGTAATTACTACATATCTGGTAAGCTTTCTCTGGATGATACAGCCACAATGAGCTTCAGAATCTGATAAAACACAAAGAACCTTCTAGCGTACAGTACAACATCGATTTCCTTGGCTGCTACTATGATTCCTGTGTCTATGAAAAAAATAAAAATATTCCATCTGATTGACATGGACCAGAATATTCTTCACCCCTTCCCACCGTATGTCTCACACACCCTATTATCCACGGAGCATGACAGAAGGAACACCTGACATCAACTGACGTCACTCATACTTCCAAATGACAGCAGAGTTCCTATTCCAGTGACCTGCTGAACATGCAATGTATGTCAGGGGAGCATGTCTGAAAACTGTCGCCAGCGATCAGCTGGAAAACTACGAGCAAAAGCCCCTCAAGGTATGACAATATGTGAAATACATAAATCTTTCCCGATGAACACCTCACCCTACATTATACTGGCATCTGTTAATCTAGTTTCTGCGGCATTATAAACATTCGTCAGGTTAGCTACCTAACCAACCAACCACCCTAGTAACCAGACCTACACCTACCACCGCTGGTCACGTACATAAATAAATCAACGGGACCGAGGCGATTAGCAAACATCTAAAACTGTGTAATACTTATCAAATCATCAACATCTGATACCGATATTTAATATATTTCCTGATTTAAAAAAAAAAAAAAAAGGCCTCAGCAGTAGCGGTTTCATCCCACCACTTGTTTCAGCCAGGCAGCGACCGCCGGCACTTGGCAACTGTCCTGTATGTCAACCTCACCACTTATCTCAGCCAAACCCCTCGCTTTCCCCTCAACTCCACATGAAGGGAAGGCTTTCGCCACTATCAAAAATCCACGACAGCTGACGTAAGGATGGAAATACTTGTCTAATATTCAGCTTCACTTATGTTTACCTTAGGAAAGGGACGAAAAGCGTAGATCTCGTGCAGTGCATCATCACGACCTCACAGCTGACGGGGAACTGTGTCGTCTGCTGCTGCGTTTCGCGTGTGCGCAACTCCCACCGTCGTAGAGATGCCAATGATGGGAAAACTCTTTATTAATCTGATTGATAAATGTCTTCTCCAGCGTGTGACATCTATACGATTCTTGGTCTAAATATTCTTTCAACTATGTATGAAAAACAGACAACTACTTAATGTTCCTATGTGGCGGTGAATGGATACTCCGTTATCACTTCTTGGAATATTTTTATAACCTTCGTTCATTTTCTTTTATTCCTGGAGCATTACTGCAACGCTCGTAATGTAGCCATTTACATACGATTTTATTATCTTTATTCTTTCATGGCTTTTTTATCTCTAAAGATCGCATACAGTAGTATCATAAATTCAAATAAAAAAAAGATGTTGTAATCAATCTATTAATGAAAATTCCAACAGTCCTTAAAACCATTTGATTGTATTAACGAGTTCCATAGGGAAACAATTAACAAATCAGCATATTTCCTTACGTCATTTTTCCCCTTTATCTTATGCGAGTGATATTCATATTTTTCGGCAATCGCTCCTTAAACTAGCTAAAAAAAAAAGCGTAAATATCCCCACCCTTTTAAACATTCTTTTAGTAACGGTGAAAGAAGATAAGGAAATAAGCGAATTTGTCATATTTTTTTCAAGATTTTTCGGCCCATTACCAAAAAGAATAACGCTCATCTAGGTAAACTGATGAAGAATTGTTCTACCTTGGCGTCATTAGCTCTGTTTTACGTAAAATCAAACACATGAAAAGCAATACTCTGTACAGGAAAGTATCAACGTGAATGAAATTGCTTCTTTATCAGCTCGTAAGATGCATGGCTTTGTTAGCGACAGAAGATATCGCAAGATTCAGTCTGTTCCTTGCGTTTTTACAGTAATCTTGATACAAAAATATCAAAGCCACAGCGATATATGGAATGAAGAATACTTTGAAAGCTGTCTGAATCAGATTTCGATAGTTAATTCTCAAGAGAAATGGGAGCACATGTACAATATGGTTTAGTGCCTGCACCATGCTAATACTAGTTGTAAGTGGCTACGCAGGTATATGTATACAAACTAGAATGAGTATACAAATATAAATTATAAGGTTACTATAACGCGTAATGAAAGAATTAGGTGACTTGGCCATGCCTACAGCTTACATGGTAACGTTTAATGGTATGATATTATCCATTCAACACAGCGCCAAAATTTACAAGAGGTGCGTTATTAACTATTCAGTACGGCTTAAGATTTACAAAGTGTTCCGTTATCAAAATTACACTATGGAGCAAGATATACGGTGCAAGATTTGCAAACGAGACGTTATTAGACATTTATTACACTTTGTCCATGAGTCTCATAAATTCAGACAGTCGAGGGTTATTTTTAGCCTTACCAGGCTAACGCATCCCAAATTAACTTAAAGTATATTCCATTATCAGGCTAAGAGGCAACTGGGAAGATGGCCTTAGTCACGGACCAGCAAAGATTGTCTGCAAGTTGGCAGATCTGCAATGTTTCGTCAAATGAGACATTCACCATGCACCAAGAAATAAAGTGTACTCAAACTTTGTCTAAAGATTTGCAGTCAATTATTAATGACGTATGATAAACCTACGTTAAGCAGAAATGTACAGTAATGATGTACACTTTCTACCACCACCAGATTTTACACATGAACAAAGAAGGAAAATCACCAGAAATCACATACATGTACGATAATTTTGAAACACATCGGTGACGTAGAACAGAGAATGTGTAAATTATATTCATTGTGATAGGAACTGAGCTAGAGTGACCTCCAAGGAGTTTACAGAACAAAATTAGTGGACTTGTATCCAAGGTCGAGCGCGAGTTGGGGCTGGACAAGTGTGCTTGTGTGTTGCTGTGAAAGCAGTGATAATATTAACAGTAAAATAACTTCTTGAATAACAGGTTAGTTGGGGTGCGAGACTGAAAGGAGAAAATCTGGAGGCTGTGAGGTATTTCAGACACCTGTGAGTAGACATATGCCAGTAAATGGAACAATGGAAGCGGAATTTCATTGGATGGGTTATAATCATCACTGGTTTTAATTTTAAATCCTGTTTAGCAGTTTTTCTGTACCTGTTTGCAAAGCCAGCTACAATGCTAGGCCTTTCACGTTACATGTTAGTTTAGTTTCCTCTCACCTTTTGGTATCCTACATATATATAATGACATCTTCAAAGCATTCTCTTGTAACTTATAAGCCTTCCTGATTTCTTATTTTCAATGTAAGGACAACGTATACAATGAGCGTGCCTTTCCTCATGTAGCTCAAGTGGTTCAGCGGAAGGCCAGATCGTGACACTTTTAATTTCACTTTTGTGTCTGTCATGAATCACATTTAAAGCAAAACAACAATGCTCTTAAATCACCCAGAGATGTCGTTAGTACATTTTCTTGATTAAACTCAGCTCTTAGATAATTTCCTCAAGTTACTGAGGGATTACAGAGAACCATCACTGTTCAGGTGGTCCTTCCAGTCAATAAGGCAACAGTGGCCTTTGATGGCTTCAAAACAGCTTGTAAGGCCAACATGAGGCAGCTTAAAATCTTTCCGGATTCTAAAGTACCTACATCCAAAATCTGGAGGTTTCTACTTGTTTAATGAAGCTGCTGTAGATCTTAAGTTTGAAAGGTAGCCATTATTGGCCTTTGAGGCTGAGCTCTGGTACCCTTGAGTCCTGAGGTACTATCATCATAACTTGAGTCTGCTCATTTCTATTTTGAATGAGTGTAGTGAACTAATCGTAATCTATAAAGAGTAGGTGGCCTCAATGTGACCTTCAAGTCCAAGACGCAGTCGCTTAAAACCTCACCCAGACTCTGATATACATTTAGCTCCAAGTGTGTTGTTTCCCAGTATCATGCGTCATATGTAGCATAGTTGTACTACTGTAACCAGGGAGCTGATTGTGGTTTTCTAATATTTGTTTTGATCTGTACTAAAATGCGAGGGAATAATCCTCACAGGAACTAATGCACATGCTGGAGTTTCTATAAATGTTAAATATTTCATTAAAATAGAAACTTTAACTAAAAACTTTGAAGGAAGAGTGTTTGAGGAAATGGGAAGAGGAGAGAAAGAGTAACAACACTTCAACCGAGCTATTGTCACAATTGCAAACACAGTCCTGCCTCACTACCGTACTCGCACAATACTGACGTTAAAGGTGGTTCTTAGTGACTCCAGAACGGCCTTCCAGGCCAACATACAGTCAACTAAAATCTGGCTCAGATTCTTAATAACTCCATCCAAAAATATAAGAACTTTAGATGCACACTTGGGACACGAAAAAAAAAATACAAGTGCACAGACGCATAAAATAAAGATTTTTCCTTTGGAGGGATTAAAAGGGGTTAGAATATCAACTGTAAGCCTAAATAAACTGTCATTATTATTGGGTTAGTTTCCTGTATAATGAATAACTTTGACAAGGGGAGGATGCTCTTGCCGGCCCTCAACGTCTTGGATAAGTCCCTCATCAGAAACTACAATCCCAGGTATGTACGGGTTACACTTTCTTTTATGCGTTCTTGAAAACACCCTTTTCTCCCAACACCACAGAGACGTTTCACCATATATCACAAAAAATCTATAAATCTAACGCTTGATTGGCGTGAATTAAAACCAGTCTCATGTGCCTCAAACTTCAAAGAAAATCTTTTTAAATAAGGCCGGTGGCACAGAGCAGTTGCTACTTCGTACTCAATTCTTTATATTTTCATTAGCGGAATGTCAATGGTCTCAGTTCTTTTGTTCACTATATGTATTTGCCTTAATTTCGTTTCATAACCTCAATTTCTTTATCAGTTACCATAAGTCTGATTGAGATAATTTGGGTGGGATGCATAAATGGCATGTTGCTAACTTGGTGTCGGTCTGGTTCCCCTTTTCTGACTCTTACTCTCGGCTAATTTTCCACAGATTCCGTAGAGAAGGCATCTTGGCAGGTAGTTTCAGCACAGGGAGAGAGTTGTACATTTTTGGAGCCCCATCTTTTGAACATTACCTCTGTTATGCGTTTAGCTGTGAAGTGTTATGTGTAAAACGGAATGTTTTTTAAACTAAATCCTAGTAACCCCATTGAGGCACAATGAAAAGACAGGGATATGAACTCACAGCAGTCATTGCCAAGGTCATTGCAATACTGACTTGTTACTCAGCCGTTACTCATCTTCCCGTTACCCAAACGGTAGTACCTCTCTAATTGGTGATTGCCTGCGTATGTGATTAGTTTGCGTAGAGTTTTATCCTCATGCTGAACCATATCAACTTTATGTTCTACGTCTTTTACTTTCGTGTGTACACACGCACACACACACTAAAACCTAAGCTGTGTTACACTGAATTTATTATATATTTGAACTAAGCACGATGTGTACTAAGTAAAGGTAGACATAAATGGACTAACGTAGTGTAACAGCGTTCCTGACCATGGATTCACTGGTTGCAGTAGTCAGTCCAGTCAAACCCAGCTGTTAATCTCAGCTTAAAAAAAAATCAATAAACACGCCTATAAAAGGGCATCCTAGTGGTTAAAATACGCCAGTTCTGTCATTGGCAAGAACCATCCATATAGCTTTAATTGCAACTGAACACTCCCTAAGAAATGTTATCGTACCAATCATGGAAGCAACTACAACTAACTAAGTTCTGTAAGCATGCCAAGACTCGCAGCTTCATACAAGAATGTTATGCAGATAAGCTTCAGGCACACAAGAGTCGGCTTAGCAACGATATGACTTGGTAACGTCCTTGGCGCGGCAAATAAAATAAAAGTGACCTTTGCTCCCTAAGTGGCTGAGTGAAGCGTTCACAACAAGTGGGTTACCACTGGAGAAGGAGGGCTGAGAACTACAAACTGTTGGATGTCAAAGACCCCGGCCTCTCCAGCAGTGTAGCTCCCACGCCCTGCTGTGTACCTTACCTTGTTTTTGTTCTTGTTTGCTGTTTCCTCGAGTAGTGAGGTCACGCCTCATTGGCTCATATATATAGTCTTTAGCTGTTTATATCATTAACTATTTGTGCTTTAAGGGATCTCTACACTTGTGGTACACTTATGACCTATCTCTGCTATTCTATAACGTAATTCTCTTGTATGCTGGCCATCACAATTCTATCACCGAGTTTATTCAATTAATCTATTATTATAAAAAGTAATTCTTTACATTTTTTTTTTTTTTGCTTCAATGTGATGGTCTCAGGGATAAATTAAGGGCTTCAAACTTTTCCCTGTAAATTGGCTTTTAATTCTGATAGGCTTTTAGTTCTGATACCATCATTACTGCTCTTTTCTGAACCTTCCCTGTAAGTTCTTTGTGTTCCTTTAAGCTGGTGTATGAAAGACTGAAATAGTTGGTTCAATGGTAAAGTTCACAGTGGTTAATTCTTGATGGAACCGTTCAGATATTGGTGCACGTAGTCAACGAAAAAGGTATTAATAAAGACCTGATAATAAAGATTCATTGGATATGGAATTTCCCAAGCCCAAGTCGATGATGTTAATTTTTTTTTCGTAGGCCTAGCTGGATTCTATAGAATTTGCAAAAACAAATCTGCTAAAATAGTTGTCAGTGAGAAGCCCGCTGAGGAAAATTGAAACATTTCTGTGGAACATAGCACAAACAAACATCCGACACCTTTAAATTGGCGTTAATTAAAGTCCACATTATTAAGCTCCAAAATTTAGCAGAATCGTTTACGTTAACCACAACATGCTCATAGCAATCAATTGTATGAGAGTAATAGATCCCTCCCACCCACGGTACTCCATAACGAACCACTAACTTCCCTAATAGTAATAAAAAAGCTTATCCCTGCCTCACACTTCATCAACCTTGTACTCACAGATACCCCCAACAAATTTATATAACACCGACCAAACATATACACATCGAGACAAACCGACAAGCTTTAAATAGCTGACCTCCCAACTCAAGTCTTACTATCCCACCTGACATATATAGATCAACACCCCCCCAAACGAGGAGGAGTCACGTTCCCGATTACGCTCTGGACATCACCCATCACAAACTGTTTCAATATATCCCAGGACCCCAAGACTCTTCATGCCTATGATGGATACCATAATAAATAAAAAAAAAAACAGAACTTACTAGTCAGCTGCCATCCGGACA
>JAUUEG010218309.1:0-10017 GCA_032361445.1 Panulirus gracilis | reverse complement strand
TGCGCGTTCCTATGCACTTTGTTCGTATATATATGTGTGTGTGTGTGTGTGTGTGTGTGTGTGTGTGTGTGTGTGTGCTCAGAAAGAGAGAGAGAGAGGACTCGGCACCCAGGGCACGTCAGGTCTTGGACTCGAATCGGATCCTTCGGCCACAGTCTGGGAGACGGATCAGTCACCGGCCACGCTGGCGTCCCACACGTGAGGTGCTGATAGATGCTGGCGACTGACGCTACACCAGCACTTGGCCGGAGACCGACCGTTCGCTTGGCCAGCGACCGACCGTCCACCTGGCTAGCGACCGAGCATCTAGCAGCACCAGCTGCCTACCGTCCACTGGCTTTCTACCGTCCATTCTGCCGAAAACAAATAGCCGTCCACTCGGCCGGCGTCCAACCGTCTATTGGCTTTCTACCATCTACTCAGCTAACGATCAACCGTCCACTGGCTTTCTATCGTCCACTCAGTAACCAACGATCCTCTGGACGTCTACCATCCACTTGGCTGGAAACCATATTTTTGTACTTTGTGTTTAGCTGAATATTACGTTATCTGGCATAATTCCATGAGTACGACAGAACGACCCTTGAACACGACGGTACGACGCTCTGGTATGATGGCGTGCTCTTTGACCTGACCTGTAAAACATGAGGCAAATTTTCACAGTTAAAATGTTAAGTCATTAAAGGTTTCATGCGCATTCAATACACATTTTCTCTGGGTAGCCTCGCGTCTCAAGAGGGAACACATTCAATCTCCTCTCCCCGGCAATCAATTCACTTCCCCTGGCACTCAACTCCCTCCCCGTGGCAATCAACACACCCTCCGTGACACTCAAAACATCTCCAAATCACTCAAACCTCTCTCTGAGGCACTCAACCCTCTCCCGGGGCATTCAACTCGCTTTCCGTTACACTCAACCCCCACTCTGGCACTCAGTCCTATCTCCCCGGAGCTTGATGTACCTCAGCGGACGCTCATAAGCGTCTAAAGTTTCTTCAGTGTTGGTGAGAACTGCGAGGCGGGTACATACACGAGCGAGCAACAGACAACAACACTGCATTTTAGGTAAGTACAGAGGTGGTGAGGTGGTACATGTGGTACAGGGTTATGGTAAGGGGGCGAGGGTCAGGCGAGATAAGGCGAGATGATGCAGACAGGAGTTCCATGGCGATGGTCTTGGTGCAGAGGAGACAGGCATTCAATGGGAGAGGCGCATGGCTGCCGGCTCTCGTGAAATTTCTGCAGGAGGGAGAGGCATGACGAGGGCTCGAGTTGGTGGACAGTTGCCGTTTGTCCCTTGTGCCGCGGGAGGGAGTAGCCGTATTTTCCAAATTCAAAAGTGCTTCTCGTGATCTGACAGGCGGTGGTGATGTGCCGCATGTATCTGCTGAAGTGGTCTGTAAGGGATGAGGCATCACAGAGCACTGCCAGGAGAGAGACGAGTCGGGCCACATGATGTGATGCTACTGATGACTGAGAAGCTCCAAGGTTCCTACAGTCTGGAGGTACATGGCCAAGATTATTCAGGCACCAGCGGTGCTCTTGTGATCTGAGGCAAGTTGATTACTTGATTCACTGGGGGTGGCAGCCTTAGCGGAATTCATGTGCGGTCGGCCAGGTAATACCACTCCATAGGTTGTGATGACGAAACAAAGGCGGTCCAAGTACATGTCGATGGCTCCTTAGAAATCAAATGAACATGTTGATTGGTGGAATGCCAGATAAGGTGCTTATCTCTGACCTGTGTGGTAAGCCTAGGTCGCATGAGGTTACTTTCACTCGCTTAATGAGGTAATCATAGTGGCCATTTGCGGTGCTGAGAGTGCGATTTCATCATCTATCAATCGAGAGCTACAGCGTGATGGCAAGGATGCACACAGCGTGGCTGGACGCCCAGTACTGACGGGGAGTGGAACTAAAGAAGGCCAGGTAAGGTTAGGAACGTCCACATCGTTTGTGGTGGTAGAGGAAGAGTACAGACTGTTGGAGTAGCGGACTGGTTATGATACGGTGGTCTGGACTTACCGAAGAGACAGAAGGATAGAGAGGCGGGTGTGGGATGCCGCTGGGTATAGTCAGTATGATGAGTGTTGATCACTAAGGATGTGTCACTCCAGGGTCACCAGTCCTGCGGGGGCTCACAGGTGTCTAACGCTTCTTTTGTAATGTTGAGGACTGAGAGATGGGTATGGAAAAACGAGTAGCAAATACGAACATGGTCATTTATCGAGTAAATATAGAGGTGATGAGCTGTTACACGTAGCACAGCATTATAAGAAGGTGAGGTCAAGTTGGATCAAGTAAAACAATGATGATGCCAGAAGTACGAATAAGAGAGTCTGGTGTTCCGTGGGAGAAGTGTCTGGCTCCTTGGTTTTGTGGAGCTTCTGAAGAGGGAGAGGCATGGCGAGGAACAGTGTTAGTTGGCTGTTGCCGTTTTTTATTTGTGATGCACGAGGCCATGGCCGTATGACCCGTTGTTGGAGCTGTTTCTTTATACGGGTGGTGGTGATGTCGCGCGTGAGCCATGCCGACGACAGTCGTGGTAGATGAGGCACCACACAGCTCTGCCAGAAGAATGATAGCTCATGAGCCACATGGTGTGCCACCACCGCATTCGTGGTTTAACCCAAGATGACTGCTTGACTGACTGAAGTGGCGGCCGCAGCCATGTCACTCTGCTGGTGGTGATGGTGGAATGCTGGCAGTCCAAGTTAATGACGATGGCCCGTTGTCAATCATTCAGTGTTGTTCATAGGAGGAAGGCCAGGTGAGGTGGGCTTTCTGTTATAAAGGTCAAACGTGTCCACCTGCCATTCTCTGACCTGAGCAGTAAACCTAGGTCGCATATGTTATGCGAGGTTAGGTTAGGTTAGGTTAAGTGTCAACTGCTTAACGCGATAGTTACAGTGGCCAGTGACGGCGATGCGAATGTAATATCATCCGACACGCGGGAACCCGTACTGTTGTGGCTAACCACACTACAACAATCTCCCTGTCACATAATCCACTCTCCCTAACACTCAACCTACTCTTCCTGGTACTCAACCCACCTGCCCTGCCCCTCAACCTTACTCTTCCCGGCACTCAGGCCACTCCCTCTGACACTCAAATCACTCTCCCTGCCGCTTAACCTAGTCTATGTGGTACTGAACGCACTCTCCGTGACCCCTCAACTCTCCGTAGTATTCAACCCACTTTCCACAGCACTCAACACTGTCTCCACAGTACTCAACGGTCTCCATGACACTCGACCAACTCTTCTTGGTACTCATTCCACTCTCCGTGGCTGGAACAGAGTGGATTTGAAATACGCTTAAGTCACTCCCTGGATGAATCAGTCCAGAGGTGAGATGCTCACAGCCCACTTTCTGCCAGCCGCAAACTCATCATCTTCAGAGATTCATCATCTCGTGCAGAAAACTGGAAGCGGACGTTTGTTTTGATAAGTTTAGGAAGAAAAAAATGAGCAAGCGATGTATATAAAAAGGAGTGGATAATTTGATAAGAAAAATCAGCGACTGGTTATCTAAGAAAAATACACAAAATATAAAATAAATTTCATATTGATATTATTAATGTGTCACATTCTATGGTCTAGTTATCAAAATTTTCTCTGTATATCTATAAAGACGCAAATCGAAAATCTGCAGTTGACATCAATCTAGTCAAACCGAAGCAGCTGGCTGCTGTTTACCCCGATGTGTGAGCCACGATGAGAGCCACCGAGTCAAGGGGGCCATTTTGCTGGGTGTCGTGTGAGTGGCAGCTGGGCTGGACGTCCAGGCTAGCTAGCTGCTGACTCGTTAATCAATAGACGCACCGCCTCACGACACACTGCTGCTGCTGCCCAAGTTGTGACTGTTGCTTCTCCTGTTACCCAAGGTCCTACTGTTGCTGCTGCTACTACACAAGGTCCTACTGTTGCTAATGCCGCTTCTGTTGCTACCGTTACTGTCCTAGTGGTAATGGTGACTGTGTACAGATGGTGGTTAACACTGCTTTTGACCCTCCTGGACTCACAGCTGTTACTGTAGCCACTGCTGATACTACCGCTGCTACTTGCACTGGTATTACCGCTGCAGCTGCTGCCTGGCCTTTGCATAAGAGAACAGGACTGTAGGGAGACAGAGGGAGCCAACAGTTGTTACACAACTTCACACAACTCTGCGACGCCATAATGACCAATTTGCGTTAGATTACCACGCGTCTCCACGGCTGCTTCATGCTACACATTCTACAACGTAAACTCGGCTTTAATTAGTAGGAGGAGAGTCTGGCCGAACCTACTCCTGTGGCATCTATTCTGATGTTGAAAGCTACAGTCATAGTGATCAGGCCTCACATGAAATATACATGAGGTTAAGGAGTAAAAGAAGGGAAGAGAGAAGAAGAATCGAAGAGTTTTTGAGGATTAGGGAAACCTTCCAGTTAAAAATGGTCTGACCGTAGTTAAGAAAGACATGTGATGGTAAAAACTTCCAAAGGTTTCAGCAGTGTAAAAGACAACACAACGACCCACTCTTGTGTTGCCGACAGTAATCATATGGCGAAATGGCTTTTCGAATATGACGTGGATGCAGAACTTCACACTATGTAAGTGGATCAGCAGATGCATACACTGTGGGCGTGGATCACAGGACGTGGACCAAGTGATGCACACGGTGAAGCAACAATGTAACACCACCTCCCCTGAAGTAACCACGTAACCTCTCCCGAAGCAACAAACACCATCCCCCTTGACGCACCCACGTAACCTCTCCTGAAGAAACAAAGTAACACCACCTCCCCTGATGTAACCATGTAACTTCTCCTGAAGCAACTAAGCAACACCACCTCCCCTGAAGCAACTAAGTAACACCATTTCGGTTGAGGCAACCAAGTAACACCATCTCGCCTAAAGCAACCCAGTAACACCACCTCACCTGGAGTAACCAAGTAAAACCACTTCACCTGAAGCAACCAAGTAACACAATGTCGCCAGAAGTGATCAAGTAACACGACCTCACTTGAAGCAAGCAGGGAACACTATCTCGCCTGAAGCAACCAAGTAACACCACCTCGCCTGAAGCAGTCATCATAATACACATCAACATGGGAAAAGTGGTGGTAAATAATACAGTAGCAATATTTCCTTACACCATTTCAGGATTACTTCTACACTAGCACTTCATATCTTAAATACTTTTACTGTTTCTTAAGTTTATCTTTTGTAGAAATGCACTTTATCTTATCACTTTTTCCACAGCATCTCCTTACTCGCTACTGGAAACTTGCTCGTCGTGTTGATATGTTCCAGCTCCATCACGGTGCTGGAACATACGAACATATCCACCATCCCACTTACCAGCAAGTAATGAGGTGTCAGAAAAGGAAAAAAAATGTGAAAGAAATATACGTTTTCCCGAAAGTGCACTTCAAATAAAGACTAGCAAAAATAGTAAAAATTCAAGACTACTTGTGCAGTCTAGTCAAGGACAGTGAGGGAGTACTGCCACCTCGTCACTTACCACCCTCAGCAAGAGTACATGAGAAGGAAGATGAACGAATCCGGCTGTTGTCTCCTGTCCCGTCAGGTGTACCCAGCCTAGGGGTCTGCCACGCCGCCGTCGCGACCACAACAACCGCAAGCAACCGCCTCCTCCTACCATCACAGCCGCAGCCACTGCCGCATCTACCTTCACCACCACCACCACCAACATTAAGCGAACTCCTTGATAATGGTGACAAATGAAACCTCCTTCTGCAAATAGTAGATTTATCTCACCCTCACCGTCTTCCTGCATCCTACAAAACCACCGTAGAACATCCTAGACCTGTTCCTTCGCGTCCTTCCTAAAGGTTCTTGGGAGAATTAGCCGCCCGCTGTTCGACCACTTCGAAGTCGACATCTCCAGTATACGGTCTCGTGTTTCCTGGGGCGTCTGAAAAGACAGCATGACTCCTTGTGGTTGGCCTTCACCCCCGACGTATACTGAAGTATACTATCTATTATCCAGTCTGGAACTTCCCTCATGGGGCCACAAAGCTCTCCTGTCATTCCTCCGTTTCATTACCTCGCCAACTTTTATCCCACACGTTCCAATGTATAATCAATCATATCCCACCTACTACGTTTGTCAACATGAGTCGGTACACTGAGCTGCTCTGGTCTAACGCTATACCAGTGTCTTGAGGAAGCCAAGCACCCTAGTGGCCATCCGGGGAATATATCCAGTCATAACTAAGCTTTTTATCTTATAGGAACGGCGAAAAATATTATGGAATTTCAGACGTGGTCTGACTACTGGTTTATACAAATAATTTTTTTTCGTGATCTATATAGCTGTCTATCTATCTATCTCTCTATCTATACATACGTGTGTGTGTGTGTGTGTGTGTGTGTGTGTGTGTGTGTGTGTGTGTGTAACTCCTGCTCATTATTCTCTTTATAATATTGCCGTTGTTAAACCATTCTTAATATGTCTTTACGAATGATTTCTGGTCCTTCAATATCTCTATCGTCTCTAACCCAATGTCTTTTTATTCCCCTAGTGATCCTACACGTCACTGAATTCGATGTCTTGCGCTACAGAGTTACGACAAACAAGCAGAGGTGTACATTATTCCAGATCAAAATCGAGCTGCCATTTTTCATTCATGTTCACATAGGCAATATATCCTCTTGCAGCTTCCCTGCTTCTGCATTATTCGATGTGTCCCTAAAAAATTGTCATGTGCAGACAGTAAGATGTGAGAATCAAAAGTCACCATCAAACCATTCATAAAATCATGGACAAAAGAGGACCGAGCACACTGCCTCGGGATATACCACTCATCACCTTCATCCACTATGAAGTTATGTCATTCACCACAACCCTGTGTATCCTCTCAGCCAGGGATGAACGCAGCCATCCTCCTCCTCCTCTTAGACAGGGATGAACACAGCCATTCTCCTCGTATTGAGCCACTGATACCAGATGATATCTTCATCATCATCATCATCAGCTTCTCTTGTGAAACCATGTCGAAAACCTTCGTATTTATAACATCCAAATACCCAAGTTTATCATATCAGTCTGCCAGTCAAATGGTTTTATTAGTTGTAGTTCTATCGAACTGCCTTTGATAAACTCATACCAGCTTTATGAAAAACTTTCCCTTTGCATGTGGATTTACGGTCTTGTGTCTGTCAACAGACTCCACAACCATGCAGATCACAATGGTCACACTCACGGACCAGTAACTGTTGGGCAGTTTTTCTCTTTTCCTATTCACCTGCTTCTTAAACGGTAGAGAAAGTAGCCTTCTTACGGTCTTAAGGGACCTTTTTAAGTTAGCAAATATGTTACAAATAACAATGTTGACGGATACGTAATTTCAACCTTCAACCCTAGACATCCCTGGGTGATGTCCATCTGAAGATCTTTGTATAAATTTTCAAGCTCTTGGAGTCTTCGGCACAACTTCCTTCGTGCCTGTAGCTTGCTCTCATGAATGTCGTGACCCCTGACATCATTGTTCTGGACATATGCCCTATACCTTCCTCAGTGAACACACTAAATATTTACTCACTACTTCTGCTTTACTGTCCTATTCCTACCATGATTTAGAGTTAATCATTCACTGATCTCGTAATGGACTGTCAAATCTCCTGTTGTCTGTCCTTCCTATATATATAAACCGTACTCGTAGATAAACGTTGCAAGGAAAGTACCTTGTGCTTGTTGGGCATAAATATGAACCATCGATTTCTGGTGCCACTCCCCTGTTGACTCAGACACATTTCATTACAAAAAATAAATTATAGGGCAATCATATACCAATAGAAGAACAGCACGTAATGTAAAATATGATAAACGAGAAATCAATTTGTGAATTGACAAGCAACTGTAAATCTAACGTGTGAAATTCGACTCCGTCTCCGTATGCACACAGGTAACAACGTTGTGATCATCATTTTGCAGACCTGAGATCCTCATCTTTAGTAAGGGACGTCAAAGTTCCATTCTCTGAGGTAAACGCATTAGCCTCCTGTCATTTCGAATGATAGAAATCAACATGGGTTTGACTAAGTGCAGAATACGACATGAAAGTCTTGTCGTGAAGTAAGAATGTCCCTTCCCAGGAAAAAAATATCTAGAACTATTATTTCAACATAAATGGAGAAAATAATGCTGCATACTTTCCATAACTCTATCCTGTCAATCAGTACTCTCCCATACAACTCAACAAGCACATCCTCCTTGTCTTTGTGCAATGACAGAATGCATGCATTCCGCAAATCCTCAGTCACATCACCATGATCCATACTTACACTGGAAATCCCAACTAATCATTCCGCAACTCAGACACCCTACATCTACCACTCTATCATGAAACACATTCAACAGTCCTTCAAAATACTCACTTCATATCCTCCTCACTTCATTACTACCTGTTACCACTTCCCCATTTGTCTCCTTCACTGATGCTCCCATTAATTCCCTTTTATTTTTCGCTCATTATTGACCTTCCAAAATATCTTATACTCCCTGAAGTTTACTGATACTCACTCACCCCGAACTCCCATTTGCCCTCTTTTTCAACCCCTGCACCTTCCTCTTCACCTGTTGCCGATTTTCTCTTATACATCGCCTAATTGTTTGCACTACTTTCCTGTAAGTATCGCTTATAAACCTCTCTATCCACTTTCACCAGTAACTTCGTCATCCCACCGCTCACTATCTTTTCTAATCTGGTAACCTCCCACCTTACGCATGCCACTCACATCTCTCGCACATGCTTGCACTGGTTCCTCAAATACCTCCTATTCTTCACCCACTCCCCTAGCTTCGTTTACTCTCACCTTTTGCTGTTCTCCATTCAGCCTCTTCTGGCACATAAGTCTCCAAGCTCACCCACTCACTTCGTTTCCTTGTGGTTTTATCCGCATATATGCATACATTCATACTTTTGGTGAGGAGAGGAAAAAAAATAGAAACGCTGAATGAAGTGTCGGTCATGAAGATGAGAGGATAGGGGAAGGAATGATGGTGTGAGTGAGATAATCGATAAAGTCGCTGGCACGGGTAATGGTACGGTGGTGAGGCTTAGTGATGCCAGAGGCTGGCGGCTGCTACGCAGGGAGCGTCACTGTGACGAGTGTGTCACTGCTTGCCTCCCTCCCTCCCTAGCTCGCGGCAACCAGTCTCCCGGAACCCGCCACAGCCTCCCCAGTCGACAGCGCCCCGACCAATAAACCTCAAGTCAAAGCGATGTTACAAGCCATTCATCCCGAGCGTTGGACTTGGGATACTTCCCTGTGGTAGCGTTGGACTTAGGATACTTAGGATACTTCGTGCACAATTATTATGGTGAAAAAAAGTAAACGAAAAATTTAAAAACGATTTCTTTCTCATGATAGTAACTTATTTACTGGGCACGAATTCGCGGAACATTAACAAAAGTTTGGAGAAAAAGAGAAGATTCCTCAATGGTTCTCCTATTATGTAGGTGTGTCATAAGGCTTTTTGTGGTCTTGTAGAGAAGTGAGTATACTGGGGACCGATAACGACTGTGTATAAGCTACTCACGTCTCCACAAGCAGTGTAAATGCACCGGAGTGACTCAACTTCACGTCCTCCACATCACACAACATCCAAGACATTAAGCAAGACATTCTCTCCTACCACCAGGTACTAGATCATCAGGGAGTTGTGAGTAACTTGGTAATAAATTTCTGCTGTCAAGCTGGACCCAGTAAGTTGTTCTGCCGTAACAACATCGCAAAAAAAAGTCGGTCACCTTGAGCATGTTTGTGACCAGTGTCATTATGAGAAGCTTAATGTCGCTCACGAAGGTCAGTCCATTATTCTATTACCAGTACATTGCTCTACAAGGTATAAGACTTACGCTAATGATTAAACTGTACAACCAATAATAATAATAATAGTAGTAATGATAATAATAATAATAGTAGTAATGATGATAATAATAATAATGATAATAATAATAATAATAATAATAATAATAATAATAATAATAATAATAATAATA
>JAUUEG010218199.1:0-11781 GCA_032361445.1 Panulirus gracilis | reverse complement strand
TATATTATTGGTTGTCTCGGACTTGCTTTTGTGACTAACCATGTTTACTTCTTTTATGTTACCATGAATTAGTAAGGTCTGTCAGGCTGCTGTGTCAGAGATTGTAAACCTGACTTGTAAAAAGATATAACCAGTATTGTTATTTTTTCAACTTGAACTGTTAACCTTCATCATGCCTTTCTCTTTGCAACCAAATTTTGACAAAAGTGGCCTGGCAATACACACTGAACTGTAATCACATTTAGTTCCTTTTTTCCCATTTTGTTCTTACAGTGAAAGTCACCTGTTTTGGGAATATAACTGGCTTGTAGCAACACACACACAGTCTAGTCTGGTGGGTTCTTGTAGTGGCCTGTAGAAGAACAATGTCAAGACCCCCTTTGGAACTGATCCAGCCATGGCTCAGGCTTTAACCCACACCAAGAACATAATCTGGTATACTTCATGTACCTCCTGTTATTCTAGAAAAAAATTCTATATGTCATGCTTGTTGAATAACCAAATAGGTAAATCATACTCATAAAAGAGTGGCTGCATCTGGAGTGGTCACTTACTAGCAGGACCAGTACATTTCTGGCCATATCCTCCCATGAGGCTCTATTGCACAAACTAACAGAGACATATGACACCATCTGGCCTTACTGCCACATGGGCTCACCAGCAGGACCAGTACCCTTCTGGCCATATCCTCCCATGAGGCTCCATCGCACAAATCAACAGAGACATATGACACCATCTGGCCTTACTGCCACATGGGCTCAGAGTTAGTATGTCTTAGCCAAACAGTCTCAACTGTGAGTACCTTGGTAACTTCTTCAGCAGTAGGTGTAGGAGGATTGCCTCTTCCATGTCTTCCACTTGCCTGATGTTGACTCTGTGGTGAGACTGGTCTATCACCAACTACTACAATGATGATAAGACTTAACTACTTGGTCCAAAGACACTCCAGTCACATTCAACTTTGGAGAATTCACTTGTTCACTGCATGGTAACATCCTCTGGCATTAATTTCATTTGTATAATATTATAGAGGCATTATACTAGCAAGAATAGCTTTGGTGTACTAAAGAGACAGAGGTCAGAGAGAGCCAGACCAGGAGGTAAGTGCCGACAGAGGATATGTTACATGAGTGGGTCCTGCAGAGCATGACATTCATTCACACTCAGTCTGTAGCGGTCATGTGTAAGGCACTGAAACCATTGCTCCCTATCCACATCCAAGCTCCACAGACCTTTCCATGGTTTACCCCATACGTTTCATATGCCCTGGTTCGGTCCATTGATGGCACGTCAACCCTGGTATACCACATTGTTCCAATTCACTCTATTCCTTACACGCCTCTCACCCTGTATGTTCAGGCCCCGATCGCTCAAAGTCTCTTTCACTCCTTCCTTCCACCTCCAATTTGGTCTCTCGCTTCTCCTTATTCCCTCCACCTCTGACTCATATATCCTCTTTGTCAATCTTTCCTCACACATTCTCTCCATATGTCCAAACCATTCAACACACCCTCTTCTGCTACCTCAACCACACTCTATCTATTTCCACATATCTCTCATCCTTTCATTTCATTCTTTTATTACTTAATCAAACCACCTCACACCACATACTGTCCTCATACATTTCCTTTCCAACACGTCCACCCTCCTCTGTACGACCCTATCTATAACCCATGCCTCGCAACCATATAAAATTGTTGAAACTACTATTCCTTCAAACATACCCATTTTTGCTCTCCGAGATAATGTTCTCTCCTTCCACACATTTTTCATCACTCCCAGAACCTTCACCCCCTCCCCCACCATGTGACTCACTTCCGCTTTCTTGGTTCTGTTCGCAGCTAAGTCCACTCCGAAATGGGTAAAACCCTTCATTTCCTCCAATTTTTCTCCATATAAGCTTTCATCCTAATTAACTTCTCCCTCAACCCTGCTGAACCTAATAACCTTGCTCTTATTCACATTTACTCTCCACTTTCTCCTTTCACACACTTTTCCAAACTCAGTCACCAACCTCTGCAGTTTCTCACTCAAATCAGCAACCAGAGCTGTATCATCGGCGAACAACAGCTGACTCGCTTTCCAGGCCCTCTCATCCCCAACAGACTGCATACTTGCCCCTTTCTTCAAAACTCTAGCACTTACCTCCCTAACCATCCCATCCATAAACAAATTAAACAACCATGGGGACATCACATACCCATGTTCAATTTTGTAATACTGTAGTATATGTTTCCTTTTCAGGTCCAGTGCAATAGAGCACACCACAACTTCGTTACCGTGACCCACAAATTCACCAAGACTGGTAACAAAATTACCAATGCTAACAATAACAATGGTATCAAGAATGACTTGGACATCAAACATGGGAGTAGTAGTACCATAGAAGAAAATGTTTATGAAAAATGCAACAACACGACTGCCACAAACTTTACAAGCAAAAAAAATAACAGAAGATTCAACATTACAACTAATGAGGACTTTAAGATCAACATTACCATCAATAATGATAATGAATCGTCTTTCTCCAACAGTACCTCTCAGTGTTCAGTCAGTACTTACAAGAGCAGTTGTTATTTCCCTACTAGTGATCCAGATACCAGAAACCGAAACATTGATAAGACATTTGTTGGTAGCCTTGGAAATCCATGTCTTGGAGAATGGCATTTTGTTCGTACCAAAGTTTCTATTCCGCCATCTTCTAGGAATAGGAATCACAGTGCCCGTCCTGAGTCTTTCAGGCTCTCCTCAGATATGGCCACCTACAACCGAGTGCTCCTTAAAGCTAGGTCCTTTGCTGGAGCATCTCTGAGAGAATCCTCAACCTGCAGGAATAATGCACAGAGAAATTTTACCAGGACATCCCTAAGGGAGGATAAGCTGTCTTTTCAGAGAGAAAAGGAATGTTCCCTACAAAATGCTTTGAATAAGCTGGAATGTGTGCAAGGCAGGCTTTCTAACTCCAGTAAGTCCCTTTCAAAAAATTGTGCTTTTGAGTCCTTTTCAGATATTTGTACAGTTTTCAATTCTAGGCCGTATACTGTCAATTGCATAAAAGCTGATGATGAATATCATGATCTTGAGCTTGCTACTAAGGAAGACAACAGTGTGGGTGGAAAATTTGATGAGATGCATACATTTCCAAAGGCAACTAACTTAAAGGTACTCAACACCTTCACAAGGAACAAGCACTTGAAACAGAATGAAGACTGTTGGAAGCCAAGAAATTCTGAGCCCCTTGCATTAGAAAGTCTAGCCGATAGTGACAGTTGTGTAAAAAAAGATGACTGTTACTGTAGTAAAGCTAACAACACTGTTAATGAGAACACATTATTACCAACTGAGCTAAATCTGTCAACCCCAGCCACCACTTTGTATAAAAGAGAGCCCACTGGATCTACATACCTACCAATCAAAAACAGTCATATGATCCCTGTTTCAACTCTTTATAAAGACTCCCAAGAACTGCAGAAACTTCCAACACGATCCTTCACGGGCATGGTAACTCTTTGTCCAACAGTTTCCTCAAGCCAGACATTACCAAGAGAAGTTCTTAATGATCACATATCATCCATGAAGAGTACCTCAAGTTTTAAAATTTCACATGGTAATGAATTGGATAAAAGGGCACATGCAAGCCATGATGGTTATGTTTTCTGTTTCTCAAGTGACAGAGGCCTAAGAACATCATCGAAAGTAAAACCTAAATCAAAGCAAGAAGTATTTGTTTGATTATGGTTGCTTTATCGTAGTCTTTTAAACATAGACTTTTATCTCGGTAGAATCACCCTAGCGTATCTGTAGTATTGATATTGTTTTTAGTTTGAATATGTCAGTAAAACACTTGCATACATGACCATCCATTCCAAGGCCACCTAGCATGGATAGAGGATGAGAGCTGTTTATTTGTTTACCCTGAAGCAAGACTCAACAAACTTGGAGTGATTTGTGTAGACAACCTGATCAGGCAGTACTTTGTATCCATCCACAGACATGCATGTTTCTTAACAATGGTTGAAGCTGATATCATGCTATCAAGTTGTTATTATATTATACAAATGTATATTGACATCCCACGTATTCCCTGCGTGTCGTAGAAGGCGACTAAAAGGGAAGGGAGCGGGGGGCTGGAAATCCTCCCCTCGTCTTTTTTTTTAATTTTCCAAAACAGGGAACAGAGAAGTATATATATATACTTTTTTTCCTCAGTGGTATTAGATGACACATCACAAAGGAACACTTTATTTTGTAGGTAGAGGATGAGTTGAAAATGTTAGTGGACAAAGTTTACAGAAAATTGCTCCTTGAAATCACATCCAGACCAAATGTATATATTTTGTTATACTGTATTTGCTTTTAAGAGTCGATGATCAGATAGGTGTTGTAGCTTAGAGTAGAGTAGATGATTTTTTTTATAGTTTAATATTTTATATTTTCTTCAGTGATGTTAGATGACATTACAAAAGAAGATTGTTGTGTTGATACAAGACAGTATGAAAAAGGTGGATAGATAATTAGTTATAAATAAAAGGCAGTCAACTGTACATGAACCTGTTTTTGAGTATTAGTAGCAGGTGGAACAAGAAAATGAATCTCTGATAGTGCTTGTTTTTAGGGATATGACATTGGGACTGATATAAAAGAAAAAAATTTGAAGTAATTTCATGGTAATGTGTTATGACTTGATATTGACCAGATGGTGGAATTTGCTTATACGACATTGAGCAGATGTAGGAATTGGCAGTTTGTATGAATATTAGTCTGAAGAATTTATAAATTCTTAATAAAGGTCACCATAACTTAGCCTGATTTAAGTTGACATGCATAAATGAAAGAATTAATGATAGAAAATGATCTTTGTAGTGTGAAGGGACTAGTTTAGTTGTTGGTATGCCCGGAGATTGGGAGCAGAGCCAGCAGGAGACTTGTCGTCTTTGTGATTGCAGCTGGTACAGCCATCACGGCATGTGTGGCTGGCTGCTACAGTCATACCAGTCTTGCAAGCTAAATATCTGCTGCATAATGGAGCATGCACACCACTGTAACACTGTTGGCATGTGGCTCGCATAGACCTGTAGATGCTCTTGTACAGTTGAAGGATAGGTCACATCTGCATTTTATGGAGTATTAAGAACTGTACTTACAAAAATTAGCATAACATGGAAAGGCCTGTGGGGCCTAATTGTGGATAAGGGGCTGTAGTTTTGATGTATTGCACATGACAGCTGGAGGATGGATGAGTGAGAGGCCATTCCTTGTCAATTTGTGTTTCACAGTATAAGTATATTAATCTTCATTAAATTGTACTTGTAGCATGAGGTGAGTGAGCACTAGATGGTTCAAGGATGATACAGCATGAATGGTGATATCAAAACTTTACACTGGAATCTAGACTTAGAGATGAAGAGGTTAAGGTATGATAGGAAGCTCCTGCTGCTTTGCTCCCTTGGCACACTCACAAGGCCACATTCTTGTAACTTTGAAGCAACCACAATGTTGTCATTGAGCTTATCCCAGTGATTTTCCCTTTTGTTTTTGATTTTATATCTCATAGGTAGTAATATGTTCCTCCCTTTATTTGCAGATATTTGGCTGACTTAATCAGCTACTAAGAGCTCTGCCCCATTTTAAAGTTTCAGGGTTATAGTTATCTTAGTTTTTCTTCAGTCATCTTTTATCTGTAATTTGTCTAACAAATGTCATTTGTAGTCCCTCTCTGGCTGTGGTCATACTGGGCTGACATTTTATGTGGATGATTCTGATGTTACTCCCTGGTTATAAAGTTAGATCTGATCATGCAATTAAAAGATCATTGTTGTACATATGTCCAAAGCTTCAGTTTATGATCCCTTGTATTGCTGAATCATGTTATATTCTCATCATACTCACTGACATTATTCATATCATAAATCGTCAGTCCTAGTTGGAAGACGGAGATAAATCATGTTGAATGTTCCCAAAACAGTTTCTTTGAATCCACCCATGTTGCTTTGGCCACATTGAGTGGGTTAAAGCAGAAGACAATAATAGTGTTATATCTGTGATACATTAAATGGGATAAATTTAGCCCATAGGGAAGTGTAGGCAAGGCTTTCATAGGTTATGTTATATTTCATGATATGATATTATCCATTACTTCAACCCATATTTTCCTTTATCTTCAAATACATTTTTTATTCATTCATTTTCATAGGATAAGAAAAAGGAGTAAAAATGATAACTTATTTGTGATAATAATGTTTGAAGTGTAAGATATCTTTTCATAGCATCATTAATACAGCATATGTAAGTTAAAAATGCTGTAACTCAAAAATACAGTTTTACCCAAGTTTGAATTAGGAATAGATGATCTAAAGATGATTAAATTTTACTCATCCTCTTTCCTTTCTAAGTCTTCCTCTTCTCTTACCTGATTGTTAGAATACCACAACAATTATGTATTCATGATTTTTGGACTACCTAACTAAAGACAATAAATTCGCAGGTTCTGTGGATAGTCGTCTTGGGGAGAGTACATCTGTACGTACAGGCCTAAATATTACAGATCCACCAAAGCCCATCTCTGTAAAACCTGAACGCCCTCATCATCCACCTTACAGGTATACTTTTTTGTTGTATTACATCTTATCTGTTATACTGTTGATTTTTGTAAGGTACTTCATTGAAGTTTAGCATTTCGTAAAGTGCTAATTTTTAGTGCATCTTGCATCTAAGATGTTATTTCATAATTGCTTTAACTAATTGTCACTGTTTTTATGTTGATATATATTGATATGCAAGTGATACTTCTTAAGTGAGCATCCCACATTTGCTAACACTGTGTTTTCTTTCAGCAACGGCCCTGTAGAGGTGGGCCATTACCCTGCAAACTATCCTACCCCAAGTGCTGGTGCTGTTACTTCTGCCCCACCACCAACTGTCACCACAGCTGGAGATCACAAGCCCGTCTTTCTGCCCTCTCATCAACCACACATAACCCAAACACACATCCCCCAAACTCCATCACAACACACTTCACCATCACATACCCCTACGCACACTCCACACACTCATCATACATCACATACACCCACATTGACATCAACTGTTACACCCACTCCTACACCACATACTCCACACACACCTACACTTCATACACCAGCACCTACAACTCCTACTCCTACACCTCCACAGCCTCCGAGACAACCATCTGCTCATATACCACATTCACCATCACCACACTACCTCTCTCAGCCTGTGGCCTCATCTACTACAACTACAACTACTACAACAACCACTACTACTACTACTACCACAACTACAAGTACCACAACATCTACCAGTGTTACCCATAATCATGTGGGCAGCAGTAGTCGGGTAAGCAATGGACCAGTGGGTGGGGGAGGTGGGGGTGGCCAGGGGGTGGGCACATCGGTGAACAAATATAGTGTGAGTGCATTGGTGTCACCTGCACCTCAGCACAACCACACTCTCTATAACAGTGTTAAACCAAATCCTGTGGCATCCCCACGCAATCACGTACGATCACCTCATCAATCCCCACTTGGTGCTACGCCCTGTGCTGCTTCAGTCAAACCCCCAACCCCCAATACCCCATCTGGCCCAGTTACTGTTCCTGCACCTTCATCTGCAGTAACAGTGTCATCTTCAGGGCAGACTCCACCCTCCTTACCATATGGGGTGAAGATTGAACCAGGGGAAACAGCACGACCAAGTCTGCTCACCAAGAATTCCATTGGCTCCTCTCACTCAGTGCCGACCACAGCTTCTGTCAAAATAGAGCCAGGATACCCCAGATCTACACCACCTTCCACCACAAAGGTTTCTGCATCTCATTTACATTCAGTGATACCTTCCTCTACAAGACACTCACCTAGGACTCAGGATCATCGTATTTCTCCCTACAGGTAATGAATCTTATTTCTGTTTTCCTGGCGCTACCTCGTAGAAGCAGGGGGCAGTGATGCTGTTTCCTGTGGGGCAGGGTGGCACCGGGAATGGATGAAGGCAAGCAAATATGAATATGCACATGTGTATATACATATGTATAGTCTGTGTATGCATATGTATATGTGCGTGTATGGGCATTTATGTATATTTATGTGTATATGAGTGGATGGGCCATTTTTCGTCTGCTTCCTGGCACTACCTTGCTGACGCAGGAAATGACGGTCAAATATACTAAATAAATAGAATATAAATATATTCTGAAAATCCTTGCTGTTTCAGGAACTTTTATTTGAGAGAGAGAAGAGAGACTGACTAAGAAGTATATGTGTTGCAGATTGACAGAGCAAGGGATAATTATGGGAGACCAAGTAAAAGGTTGGAGGATGGATTGAGAGAGGCTTTTTGGTTTTTATGGCCCAAACATATGGAAGGTGAGGCATGCATGGGATGGGGAAAATTGAAGCAATATGGTATACATTGGGCAACTTGTGTCTTTGGCTGGACCAGGGCACTTGAAATGGTCAAGGGAAACCACAGAGATGTCTATGGTTCTTATCTGTGGACAGGGAGATCTGTTCTTGGTACATAATACATGAAAGCATGAGAGTAGCTTTGAATGGATGAGTCTGTTCTTCATCTACTTCTGGTACTACCTTGGTAATTCAGGAATTGGTGAACAACCTTGAAAAATATACACTGGTATAGTAATAGACATTTGTAGGGTTGCAGTCACATCAGGAGGTAGCTACTGATTGAAACTGTTTTCTTGAAGTTTGCAGTCATAGGACATTTAATTTGCCATTTTGCTTAGAGGCCATGGTGCACCAGGATATATTCCATGAGATTATTAAGTGAAAAGAAAGTGAGAGTATGTTGATATTCTATACAGGATAGTACGTACATGTACATATATATTAGTGACTTAGAGAGTAACTTTGAGCAAGTCAATTTCCTAATTCGTATGTGTTGTTAAAGTGAGACAGCTTTATCAAGAATGACCACTTATAAGAGTTCCTTGTCTTTTGCATGATATTCATAGCTGATCTCAATTATGATATATAAAAGTACTCTTAACATTTTATTCTTCATGATTTAGGACCAGAAGCATGGATGAGCAAGTAAGGGGTTAAAAGCCCAAATGTTGATAGAAAATGAAAGCTTAAAACAAACTATGGACAAAGTTTACATGAGTAGGTGAAGCATATTGGCAAAATGTGGAGTCATGAAAAATAATGTATTAGAGGTTGTTGTATATAGGTTGGTATGTTTGTTCATCAAAAAGGTTTAGCAGGAGAGGCTGATCCTTTCAAAAAGTAATAGTGAATGGGGGGAATTGAATAAGGAATACTGTGTCTTGAATGCATGAGAAAAAGTGAAGGATGTGATTATTTAAAGTGCAAATAAGGATTCTACAAAAGGATGTACAAGATAGGGTATGTGAAAATTTGAAATGCAAATAAGAGTTTTAGAATAGGTTAAATGAATATCAAAAGAAAGTTATTTGTAAGACAATAAAAAAGTCCAATGAGGAGGTGTTAGTGAAAAATAGGAATATACTGGACAGTGGTTTGCAATTGATGGTGAGAGAAGATAAAGCTAATGGGTGGAGTTGGTTTTTAAAGCAACTGTTGGTGGTTGATGATAAAGAGGATGTAAGTTTAGCTTTTGTGTGATCCGAAATTATGTAATGGCTATGAAGAAGACAAGAATTAGAAGAATAACTTAACTGAAAAAAATGGAAAAGGCAAGAGATTTAGATGGATGTTGAAGACTGGAGGTGAAATGGTGATGAGATAGTTGAAAGGATATGGAAAGTGTGTTTAGTAGTGTGGAAAAGTTGTTGGACACCAGACAGTTTGAGGAAGGCAGTGGTTGTGCCACTGAACAAGGGATTAAAAATCATCATAAAAGAGCAAGTTTTCTTGGCATACCAAGGTTACGGTGGAGTTAAGTAATTGATCATGTACTGGGGAATACTGAACCCCTTGCAGTCAAGAATTAATAGGCTGTGTAGAGATGGGTTTGGCTTTTAGGTAATTCAAAGACATGTAAAAAGGGTTTGTTTAATCTTGCATACTAATTGCTTCTCCATTTTTATAGCTCGTCAAATACAGCTGTAAGCAGTGGACAGACAGTACCTTCATTATCGCGGCCTTGGCCTAGGTATGTTTTCATTTATAATGGATTGATTTTAATGTTTATTTCTTTTGTAAGCAGTTCTTTGTAAATTCATCATCAGAGGAAAGATTTTGTTGTGACAGCAAAACTCTGCAGCAGAATTCGTTTGCAAGTTTTTAAGGATGTTAGGTCTTAAATATATGACAGTTAAAGCATACTCTAGCTTAAATGTCTAGGGAAGATTTTTACCTCTACCATTCTATACATATATATTAATTCAGGAAAAGGTTTATATGATATAGATAGAAATAGTGAAGTTGTAAATGTTTATGATAAGTGTGTTAATTATTATGCTTACCACTTTGTGATCTCAAATGACTGGAAGTGGTAATTCTGAGGTATCAATCATCTGTACCAGTGATTTTGTAAAATACATGAATTTAAACATTTATTATTTATAATGAATAATAAATGTTTAAATTCATGTATTATATTTTATTATGATTTAAACATATCTAAGAAAATTTAGTGTATCTTGCCAAGGTCAAATGAAACTTATGAGTAGGAATGTTGAAGGGTTAGATGTGAAATAGAACACCTTTAAAATTTTATGTGGCACAAAGGAAATTATTTTTTTTCATAGTTGGGGTATTGTTTTATTATAATAGAAATGAAGAACTGTGGTAAGCATACCTTTAAAACTCTAATGTTGGCAAATGTTGATGAGATGCACACTGGGAGGGAACATAGCAGTGTGGATCAAGGAAAGTACAGTTAACTTTAGTGTATTGTGAAATGAAAAATGATAATCTTTTACCTTAAGTAACTGAGTTATTGCAGAAATAAGGTTGTAATTTACTACTTATAAATTAATTGTCACTGAAGATTGGCCATTTATATAATAGAGCTAAGCGATTGATTATCATTTCAGCCCAGTATCCAGTCTGGCCAGATTATCTTCCAGTCGTCCACCGCTGCAGTTGCCTTCGTTCCCCTTGGCTCCTCCCCCAGTCTCCGCTCCTTTGCCGCCTACGGGCATGTTCGCACCGCCTGTTCCACACACACAACAGCTTACCTCCTCTTCCCTTCTTCCTCCTACACATCTAACCCCTGACCCCCTTGGTAAGTCATAGTTGTTTGATTAGTTATAATTAAAATCACAACTTGTTCGTTATGTGTAACACTTTCGTGGAAATTTACTGCTGTGCCAGCTTTAAGTAGATTGGAGTTATCCCAAAGCAGAGTTGGTGAAATGTTACGTATTATGTTTAGTTCAGAGGTTACCCAATGATTCAGTAGATTTAATACTTCATGGTAGCTTGAGTGTAATAATTCTGGCAGATGACAGGGATTGACAGACAGATGTTAAGCTGTGATATGGAGTTGGCTTCTTGAAATAGATGAAAAAATAATTTCTGTACACCACTCCTACCACTACCCACCACATTATCCTCCTCCCACCATCACCAACCCATACCTTCACCCCTCACTCCTACCCCCATGACCACAACTCATTCGGATCAGTGTGGGTTCATGGTCTGTATGCCAGCTGTCTCCCAGAAAAATCTTGTCACTGAGTTAATTGACCTATTATTTAGATGTTAGTTACATCATTACTTTCAGAAAGTAAAGAACAGAAGAAATCTAGTTAAGAATTTTCCTCAAAGACCCTTCATCAGGTGCCTAGGTACATCAAAAGATGATATTACCAAT
>JAUUEG010217757.1:0-10026 GCA_032361445.1 Panulirus gracilis | reverse complement strand
GCTAATGCGGGAAATGGCGAATAGTATGAAGAAGAAGAAGAATATATATTTCCAAAAGAAGGAACAGAGAGGGGGGATCAGGTGAGGATATTCCCTCTAAGGCCCACTCCTCTGTTCTTAATGCTACCTCGCGAACGCGGGAAATGGCGAGTAGTATGAAAAAAAAATATATGTGTGTGTGTGTGTACTCGTGACACTTCTGGTAGTATTGTACAGGGTACCTAGTGGCAATACTAGGATCCCATTCCTCTTTCAAGAAATAATGTATTGAAATTGAATGTGAGTAAAAGGGAGGTTATTAGGTTTGAATAGAAAAAATATGGCCTACGTGGAGTGCTTATGATACCTGGGAGTGGACATGGTAGCAAATGGACCTTGAATCAGGAGTGTCATAGGGTGGTTGAGGAGGCAAAGGTTCTGGGAGCATTGAGGAATGTGTGGAAAGAGTTGTTATCTGGGAGGGTAAAAATAAGTATGTTTGAAGGTATAGTATTTGTAACAGTGTATGGATGTAAGGCATGGAATAAGGCTGTGCAGAGGAGGGTGAATGTTTTGGAAATGAAATGTTTGTGGTGTGAGGTTAAGTAAGTAATCAGATCATATGAAGAGGGTGATGAAATGGTTTTGCCATATGGAAAGAATAAGTGAGGAAAGGTTGACAGAGGATAAATGTGTCAGAATTTGAGGGAACGGGGAACAGGGCGACCAAATTGGAGATGAAGGATGGAGTGAAAAAGATTTTGAGCATTTAGAGTCCGAACATTGAGGGTGTTGAAAGGCATGCTTGGGATAGAGTGACTTAGAACAATGTGGCATTCCTTTTTTTTTTTTTTTTTTTTTTTTTTTTTCCCAAAAAAAGAAGGAACAGAGAAGGGGGCCAAGTAAGGATTATTCTCCCTAAGGCTTGGGTCATGTGTTCTTGATGCTACCTTGTTAATGCGAGAAATGGCAGATATGATTGAAAAAATATACGTATGTATTTCTTTTTCCAGTTTGCCATTAGCATGTTAAGTGCCAAATACAGAGGAAGAAATTACCTCATTCACTTGCATCCACTCTTTATTCGTCATGTGTAATACACCAAAATTGAAGTCCACCATCCTAACAAACTTCAAACTATTCCATTGTTGATTATTTGATGTGAGATAAAATAGGTTTGATTATGTCCCCATGTTTTAATTTGTGTGCACTATATTTAGAAAATGAATTGGACTACATTCATCACACTGCACACTTACAGTATTTTACAAATTAAAATGCCAAACTGATAAGGAATAAAACAATACTGAATGTGTACAAAAGTAGTATTCCTGAGGATATGAAAGACATGGATGTTGTGCAGTGGTTTGCTACTGAGGAAGCAAAGTATTCCATGTACTCAGTGGCTTCATGTCATTCTCCCTAGTTATCCCAAGGCACCAAGCCCTAACACACAAGAAATTGAAGTTGCTTTGGATATGCAACTGCTGTGATCTTATAGTGAAAAAAATAAATATTAAAAGCTAAAATCACTTCTGGTCACCATCAGATATTTCTTTGTATCTGATATCGTTAAATCCTCTCATTTTGTATTCTGTGGGGGAGATCAAGTACATACTGCCTTTCCCCTATCAGATCTTTTATATACATCCTCAGTGTGTAATATAGCGTTATAAATTGAAGCATATACTTCCATCATTTGTGTGACTTTTACATTTTGGACATTCTTGATTTGTCAGGTGAGTAAAATGTATCTGTTCTGGCCACCTTACCCAAAATATTTCCTTTGCATTTGTTCCCGAACATTCCTGTGGCACCCTCCAAATTTAATATCCTTAACTCTTTGTATCCTTTAATCTCTTCTCTTGTTTACCTGTCATCTGCAGTATATTCTACATGGCATTCTGTGTTGTGCGTCCAGTAAGACTAGCCCATACATCTTTCTAATATTTTCCACACCACATATCCTCCCCATGACTATGTTCCTTACTCTGTCTATTCTAATTCCATGTACACAAAACATAGTATCCATAGTGCTCTTATTTTAAATATGTTTCCACATCCATAGATCAGAAATCGGACAAATCTTAAGCCATCGTGGCCTATACATGCATACATTACCTACAAAGGAAATGAGAAATTTACCTGCCTTTGACTATGTTCCTTACTCTGTCTATTCTAATTCCATGTACACAAAACATAGTATCCATCTCTAGTGCTCTTATTTTAGATATGTTTCCACATCCATAAATCAGAAATCAGACAAATCTTAAGCCATCCTGGCCTGTATATGCATTTGTTACCTTCAAAGGAAATGAGAAATTTACGTGAGGTATACACATCATGGAAGAATTATAATTGTAACTACCATATACAAAATGAGTTTTGATTAGGTGAGGCACTTTCCAGGTAGCACAGAAAACAAATGTTTGAGGCTCCAGTACAGGCCATGCATATGGCCAGAGTGTGGGCAATTTAAATCAAATTGTGGGACAAAACAAAGTGAAATGTTCTTGCATTGTGCAAATATTGTACCTTGTAGTGGATACTGTTTGGCTTGTGAAAATATGTGGATAGTTAATATGTGCATTTGCTTGTAGTAGATTAATTTTGTACATTTCATCAGTAGAACTTAGAACTGCACTGCCTAGTGTTCTACATCCCACACTGAAGCTAAAGAGTGGCACTCAACCAAAGATGGTACACAACTTGCCACCTCACAGTATAGCAGAAATCACCCAGTAATAGCTACTGCACCATGGATTTTCTATTGTTGCAATCTTAACAAACTTGTTACAGTCACATGCTTACTGTTACAGGGAAGAAATCTACCCAAAAGCAAAGATGCACCATTTATGTTAGGAGTGCTGCCCTCAAGCAGAGATGCTACACGCATTCCTCAGTTTTTGGTCATTGGATAATATCTGATCAGATTAAAGCTTTTTCATACATTATAAGGGGCCTTAGCCACCTCAGGTGGCCAAGAAAACCAAAAAGGGATGTGGTATTACCCTTTAAAACTGCTTTTATCCCATTATTTCATTTTAGTTTTAACTATTATTTCCCAAGTTCATGCAGCTCTACAGTGCTACAAATTATTAAATATTCTTGGTTTCCGTTCTTCCCACTACCCCAAGCTTGGAATTATTATTATGATTATTAATGATATTACTTTTAATTGAGGTTTTCATTTGTGGCAGCTGTTTCAGACTCAACAGGATTCCTTAGCTGTGAAAGAACTTTCATAGTTCAATCCCTTGTGTGCTGTGGACATTAAAATTTAAGTAAAGGAAAATGTTGTCCAAGTGGAGTAAATCATTTTCTTGAAAGCAAACTTTTGCATGTTAATCTGTAATTATGTTATGTACCATTCATATTTTATCTTTTCAGAGTTTTCATTGCAAATTTTACAAGTTTTTGTTTCCAACACCTTCCAGATATTTTATGAATTGTTTCCTTGTTTCATTATAGTATGCAAAAAATTTATCATGTGGTATGTAAGAAACATACTAAAGAACTCTTCCCAGTTTAAAAGTCAGGCAGTAGAGTAATGAAGTTGTTCGGATACTATAACACCTACCATGAATAATTAGTGGTTGGAATGTACTATTTATTTTTCTGTATTTTCAGCTGAACTATTTCAGAATGATTTAAATAGAAGTTCCAAGGAAGTCGGGTTTTCTTATGGTCACCGTAAAATGGTGAGGTGGATAAGGCCACCTCACAGGGCTTCTCCATTTCATTTGCATTTCATATTACTGCCTGGCTTTATATTGCCAATAGAACTTGAACTGTAGTGTGATTCTTTACAATTTGCAGTAATTATTACCACTTATTTCCTTAGCATTTTATACCTTTCCTATGTGAGAGAAGTATATACATTTCCAACAAGAAATATAAAAGTATTTGTACAACAGAAGGATTCTTTTATGAAATGGTTTCTGATGAGATGCAAAATTTGCTTAAGTTTATCCAGGTAACACTCCTATTTTGGTTTTATCATATGAATGTTTACATGGAACAAAAAGTGGGCATGCTGTAAATTATATTCAGACTTGAAGAGTAGGAACAGTAATGTTTGTTTGCCTGACTTTGTTTTGCAAATTAATCTAAAATGTTTTATTATTTGAAGCTTGTCTTAAGAAGCTTTCAGAAATGCTATGTCACTTAGCAAGAACATGTCTTGGGTTAAGAAACTGAAATCATGATATCAACATCTGACTTTGATCCAGATTTCGTCAAGACACAAGGTGATACTAGAATTAAAATGTATTACATGATATTACAGAAAGAATCTGGACTGTAAGTGCTATCTCTAGTATTAGCTACTTTAGGTTGGCACAACTGGGACTTTGGAGGAAAAAGTGTACCATAATACTTGTTATTGCTAACTGGTCCTGGCCTTTTCCCAAAAGTCAAAGATTTCATGATTCATGAGACTTGCATTTAAGGTGCAAAGATACATTTTCCATAAAATAGTTTTGGTATAAAATGTACCTTACAAATAACATGGGATACAGTGATTCTTTTCTGACAATTTCATAAAGTATATATTGTTGGTAATGTTTATGAAATCAATGCTGTTACATGTTCTCTAAGTGATTAGGACCAAAGTCTTTGGTGTTATGTAGCTTGGGTAGTTGTTAAAACTGAAGGTTAATGTAACTATTTCAGTATTTAAATGATCAGTTTGAAATGCTATACACTACATTTAGAAAATCCAAGGAAATTACATTTTGAAATAAAGCAATATTAGATACTGCAAGGCTCCTTGACCATTCAACTTCAACATTTTTATTCACATTTTGCAGTAATCGGTGTTGTATACTGGCTTGTCAGCATTTCAGAAACTTTTAAATGCTCATTATTTAAGTAGTCTTGCCATTGTTCAGCAAGACACTAATAAAACATTTGCTTCTTATGAAATAAAAAGGTGACAAAACTTTCATTTTTAGGAAAATGCTCATCATTTATGAATGACATCATTTGTTGCACGAGATATTCAAGGAGAATCTGCAATCAAGTTGTAAGAAAAATGAATCTGAGCTTTAGCATCATATTTCCATTGTCTACTGCTTTTTTTTTCTCAAATTGTTTGGAATAAAAGAAATTCTCAGCCAGTTTGTAGGAAGTGAACATTATCATCGTGAAAGATGGTTTAACTCGGTGTATTACATTAGCCTTGGACATGCTAGAGAACAAGTTCTTTGAATCCTTGTGGGCTCTTATGATCACTTCATTTGTTATTTGTATTTGAAGCAAGTTTTATTTTCTAGGCCTTCAAATTTCCTTTAATAACCCGTGTTTTGAACATGGCATTGTTGAGAATGTAAAATGAACAAGGAAAGTATTAATGCTATGCTTATTTTGTAGGGAATCAGCCAGAATACCTTTAGTATATGAAGCTTTATTTGTATGGAACCATGATATTTTGGATTTGTTTTAATCACTGCATGATCTGCAAAAGGAAAGGAGAAATACTTTTGTGTTTATTTTGAAGGCCAGGTATAGGTAAATCTGATTATCACCTTTTTTTCATTATCATAACCCTTTTATTACCAAGGAGTCTTATGATGTTTGTGCTTTGTATGATCGTGTGCATAATTATTTTATAATAAACACCATTTTTTATGTTGTCCGTGTTGATATCCTTGCCATTAACCTGGTAAATTTTAGCTTGAATGACATAAGATCTATGTAGTTTGTTTGGGAAATATGCAACATTTATATAACTTTATAGAGAAAACACTTTTTACCCATTTAAAAGACAAGTTATAAAAAAGAATTTCAATACTCTTCTGCTCTCTCAATCACACTCTTGCACTCTTTTTTTTATTACCACACATCTAACCTCTTCATTACTTACTCTATCAAAGCACTTCACACCACATATTTACCTCAAACATTTCATTTCCAACACATCCACTTACCTCTTGTACAACCCTATCTATAGCTCATACCTTGCAAATATAAAATATTGTTGGAACTAATATTCACTTTTGCTCTTCGAGATAACGTTTTTCCCTTTCCAGACATTCTTCATCATTCCCAGGACCTTTGCCCCTCCCCCATCCTGTGACTTGCTTCTGCTTCCATGGTTCCATTCGCAGAAAAATCCACTCCCAGATATCCAAAACACTTCACTTCCTCCAATTTTTCTCCATTTTAATTTACATCCCAACTAACTTGTCCTTCAACCCTGCTGAACCTAATAACTTTGCTCTTATTCACATTTACTCTCAACTTTCTCCTTTCACACACTTTTCCAAGCTCAGTCACTAACTTCTGCAGTTTCTCACTCGAATTAGAGACCAATGCTGTATCATCGGCGAACAACAACTGACCAACTTCCCAAGCCCTCTCATTCTGAAACTGCCGTCAACCCATCTCACTCACTCACCAAACTACATTATCCACAAGGGCTGTTTGTTGAAAACATTACTCTGTGACATGTTACTTATAAAGTGGCAACATGAAATATATAATTGATAACATGCGTTTACTTTCAGCACAATCATAGGTATAGAACTGTAAATTTCAGTCCTTATAAAAAAAACATTATTTACACTAAAACGCAACTAACGCGTACCAAAGAAGAACTGTCACCGTCACTGAGGCTATGTGATCTGCCACATGAGAGGATGTGGTAGTCCCTGGCACACGGTGTGATACAGAGGGGCACTTGGCACTCTGAGGTGGGTCCTCCTCTCGACAGATGGGGTTTGTGCGGTTTGAGAACTCACGATGCACTTTCGGAACGCTCTACCTCGTGACTGGGTGGAACCTTAGTCAAGCAAGTGGTGAGGAGACAAGATGTTTCTACCGGCGGGACGGGCTGCAGGCTGTGTTCCTTGTCGTCCTCGATGATGGGAATGAAAACGTCATACTTTGTTCACTTGGCCTCACCAAAGTCGTGGTTGAAGTCCCTGGGGAATCGCTTCTTGTCAGCCTTTATGTGGTAGAGGGGGTGAGAGTCGAGGACTAACGCATCGAACTGTAGAAAAACAGCGTCATATACCACTTGATCGATTGTCTGGCACACTCGACTGATCCAATATGTACGTCAGTTTTACCCACATTCATGTTGATGTAGTCAGTGATGCTTCACTATGAGTGTATCATCGTGGCGGCTCCTCTTGTCTGTATCCATTATGAGACTCACGTGCACTTGGTGAGCATAGTGACATCGCGGTTCTCGTGCCACTTGACAGTCAAGTTATCAGCTGTCATCAGGGGTAGCCACAGCCTTTTAACCCAAGGAAAAGTGGCCTCTTCCTCCGGTAACTCTCGACATTGCCACATGACGGTGTATTGTCGTCGAGCAAGTAGACCTAGAGGTTAGGGATAATATATCAGTTACCAGGATGTGCCCCTGCCCCTGATACCTGTCCATAAGCTGCTTGACGAAGAGCCAGACATACCAAGTGAGGCCTCATTCAGGATGTCTCTGGGTGCACCAGTATACACAACCATACCTAGCTTGAATATCTTTACTCCAAAACGATGGAGTTTACTTGGAAAATATTATTTGAAGGACAAACGTTCCTTGTAGAATACCAGAGATTCGTCGATCATGAGTTTCTGGAAGGGGGAAAATGCACTCTGCAACTTGAACAAGAGCGCTACGTAGCTTGGCTGTATGTTCGCGAGGCGATCATCTCCTGACTGCCGTCGCGTTGTCGGCCATGTGAAGGTACTGCAGGATAAGCAGCAAGTGGTCGCTGGACGCGTATTTCTGGACGTCAGAGCATCCCTCCTCTAGTTATCCTCCACTGACTGTCTTCACAATCGTATTCCTCCACTTTTGTGACCTGGAGTGTGGAGACAGAAGGTCACCATTGTTACAATACTGATATGAACTGTTAGTTTCCTCATTGATTACTCTCATCAGATGTTCGTTAAAAAACTGACTAAATCGAACAGTGTATTATGTATATCCACATTTGCACTATCACTGGCACTAGTGACGTATCAGAACTGATCACAGCCGGCATAAATGGAGCAGTGATCCATGAGATGGCTGTGGCAGGTGTAGCGGCAGGTGGCTGTGGCAGGTGTAGCGGCAGCTGGCTTTGGCAGGTGTAGCGGCAGATGGTTGTGGCAGGTGTAGCGGCAGATGGCTGCGGCAGGTGTAGCGGCAGGTGTAAGCTTACGAGGTCTGGCTGTAGGAGGTCATGTAGTGCCAGGGGTAAGATCGTCATGACCACTTTACCCTGCACAGTAGGGTCAGTCTCACTACCACTGCTGCCAGCCACAGGAAAATGTAATGGATTATCCAAATTTGAATAGACATTACTGTCATATTCCTCCAGTAACCTGTGTATATTGCTGGGTGTGAGTGAAGGACCGTGGCGTCGTAAAGTGTGGGCGGTGCCTCAGGGTGTGGCAGAGTCGTAGCCAGAGGTGGATGGGTGGATCTCGGGGCTGACGTTGACCTGCATGACGTCTCTCACTGGAATGAGCTTCCATGGGAGTCTGCGTGTATCATAACATCACCACCGCCATGATGAATACTGTCGCTGCTTTGACCACAGAGGATCAACTTCGACGGAGAGTCGGTGGCGGATCAGACGACGCTGTACGAGGTAACCACGACGCTGCAGGGCAGCCCTATCGCCACCGCTCGCCAAGTCTGCAACACGCTCATCACCCAGGCTGTGAGTACCGCCACCCACTCACACTCACCCTAGCGTCCTGTGACACTTACAATCTATCTATTGACTAAGTGATCTCAGTCACTCACGTTAAGTGTCTGACCTTCACAAGTCATACAATTAAGTGTACTCTTACTTGCAATCTATCTATTGACTAAGTGATCCTTAGTCACTCACGTTAAGTGTCTGACCTTCACAAGTCATACAATTAAGTGTACTCTCTCACTTACAATGCTAGATGCTAGGTCGATGGGTCCTGAAGCAGCGGAACAAGGATAATACCTTGTAACACACAAAATCATTGAAGTGTTTCACTGCATAAAACGAGTTTTGAATTTACAGATAATATGTACGTGCATGATCTGGACAAACATTATTAAGCATCAGGCTACCTCGTAAAACATGAGAGAATCGTAGCCTAATCTGAAAGTGGTACATTTTCCACAAGCCACCATCTTAAACCAGAAATTCTTATCTGCTTCACTATACACATTCACATGGTATATTTTTCTATACGTCACCATCTTGAAACTCTTATCTGCTTTATCATACGTTCGCAAGTTTTCTACTTGTGGTGGTGATTCAGTGTAATATTAACTTTCCCTCGTGTGATGATATACGTGTGTAGGTGTATGCGGTAGCGGTTGCTAGCCCTCCTGGTGGATCCATGACAACAGCCGCCGTGTCGTACACCTGCGGCTTCTACCACATCCCCGTCATCTGCACACACTCCAGGGACTCGGCTTTTTCCAACAAGGTGAGACCATCACCGGAGGCCTGAGGTGTGTTATTGTGCGTGTGAACCCATCACCGGAGGCCTGAGGTGTGTTCTTGTGCGTGTGTATCTTAAGAGCTGGCATAACGAATGATACCTACAGTTATTAGTATACTGATAAATGTCTACATAACGCTTCAAAGTAGCCTACCATCGTTAGACATCACACCAAGTCTATCCAGCAGTTAGTTCCCGACACACACATATGGAGAGGTCAATATTTACCTTGCTCTCGAGCACACGTCTACCTTGTGCCAGAGCAACGAAATCACGAGCAGACCTCTGGTGTGGAGGAAGTGTGGGAAGGCCAGGACACCAACGGAAGGGGTGTTGTAACGGCTGCCCCTCACACACATACACACACACGTCCCCCTCACACACATACACACACACTCCCCTCACACACATACACACACTCACGCCCCTCACACACATACACACACGCCCCATCACACACATACACACACGCCCCTCACATACATACACACACGCCCCCTCACACACATACACACACACGACCCTCACACAAATACACACACGCCCCTCACACACATACACACACTCACGCCCCTCACACACATACACACACGCCCCATCACACACATACACACACTCACG
>JAUUEG010217430.1:0-10031 GCA_032361445.1 Panulirus gracilis | reverse complement strand
AGCCCTCTCTGCAAGTTATGTGCCATTTTCCAGTAATTCTCTTCATTGTACTAATTACATTCTTTAAAGATACTGACTGGAAACAACTAATAGCTTTATTCCCTCCAACTAAGATCGCAGTGAGTGATCACCAAAAATGGTCCTCTGCCCATTTGAGCTGTTATGATGGAATAACATTTCCATGAGAAAATGGTGGATGTTCATTGATGTTGTAAAAAGTGTTGTTTTGAAAGAGACTTTTAGGGTTCTTTGGAGCAACATGAAGGGTAAAAGTGATAGTCATAACTTAACATTGGCTTATGACGTAGCACATGTTATGGGTGATGACTATGATTATTCAGATCAGCATTTGATAGGAGAATTCTGATTAGGATATCACATTATCACTTGTTTATAATGCATGTTCGGGTGCTCAACTGGTTAGTGGATCACTTGTTTATTATGCATGTTCAGGTGCTCTACTGGTTAGTGGAGCATACAGTTTGATATTTATCACAGTAAATGGCTATGAAATCAATACTCTTTCTTTTATATATTGGACATTAATTGTAGCATTCTGATGATCAGAATGCAAAAGGGGACAAAATGAATATTATATTCTTTTTCAGGTCAATTTAGGTGATAGATTTGGAGAAGTTATGCTGAGTAATTTGCGATCACGAGGATGTGACCTTGCTGGGGCTGAAGCATGTCAGAGCACTGAAACACAAAGGAAGAGGTTGGTATTAAGACTGGTATAACATTTATGATATTACTGAACACTCCTTTCTTAATATCTAATAACTTTATTTGTATTCATTACACGTTTATGCCTAAAAATTATATAATATTCCTGCACTATTCATTCCAAAATGATCATTGATTTCTCCCATATTGATTCTTATGGGCCTTTTTAGATGATTGGATGTTACATACATTCAGTACCTTTTCCAGGATTATTCAAACAAGCTTTGTTGAAAATTGAATAACACAGTGAAACTTTACTTCATCCATGTTCATGTTGTATGATACTTCTTGCAGCTATCTTGATGTACTTGGTTACCACGTACCTACTGTACAACTCACCTAGTACTCCTAGTCATGTAATAATTGATACAGGAGGGAAAAATATACAGCTTCATTATTTTGATAATCAGCTTTAGTAAATATTTTGCTAGTATTTTACTTCACCACAGATTTCTTGATGCTGGCTGGGCTGGAGCAGATTCTTATGACATGGTTGGCATATGGGCTCGATTGCCTCCAGAAGAAATAGCAAGAGTGACACAGATTGAGTTATTGGATGAACAGGAGCTCCTTCACCAGCTCTTCAGCCATTATGCCATTACTACCGCATGGACAGATCATCGGTGGTCAGATGTCCAGCTGTAGCTCATAGTATAGCGCTGTGAATTCATCATCATTACGAGTAAATCCTTCTTTTTACGTGAGTCATTTCTTTGCTTTCATCTCTGCCTGGTAAAAGTTTCAATTTTGCTCGTGGGTGATGGGCTAAGGTAACTGCTCTGTTATTGCTGCTAAGACATTTAGAAATGGGAGAACTGAGCTTTTATCCATGAAATATATTTATTGTTTGATTATACTTTTAAGGAGGGGAAAACTTCTTGCTCATTAGTTGCAAAACATTTGATTTTTTCAGGGGAATTCAGTTGAAATACCATACTCTAACATGCGAGCTGCTACAGCTTTTAACTGTTTTTTTATGTTTAAAGAGTTTGCCTCACACAACAAGTCAAGCATTGATGCTTAAAGCATAATTTTATTGAGATTAGACACATACAGTACTTTGAACTGCCATGACCTGTGAGTGAAAATGCTAGCAGTGTCAGTATTTGAGCAAAGAATTCAAGATTTCAAACCATTTTGCAACACCTAAATTGAATGAGATACACTGACATGAAACTGTGTCAAATATACTGACCACATAGTAGACCAAGTGGCCATTTATGAATACTTAAAAAGACTGTTGAGAAGCAAAAGAAGTAAGTTTGGTAATGTGTAGCTTTTAAATCGCATAGCCTGTTGGTTGAAAACTAGGACTGTTGTTTATGTAATGGGATTTTGTTCCTTGAATTAGTATGTTATGTATAAACCATTCATTGTTACTCATTTATATTGCTTGTTAGTGTCTTTCATTGTTATGCTTAATGAGAATCATGAAAATTTTATGCTCTTAGATATTACGTGTATATTTATGGACAAAATTCAAACAGATTTTCCTCCTTTTTTTTAATACATGAATTAATGGTATAAAATAATCAGAGAATGGAAAATAATTGAGACTATAAAGCAGTCATGGCTGAGCTACATTACTTCCAGTTATATTTTTCTTAATATTATATATCGTATATAGAAAAGTAAATATGGTGTCTCAGTTATAGTTGTTTGTTACATATACTGCAAATGTTCTGTTCAGATAATACATATATAAATGTTTTGTTTAGATCCTTATTAATTTTCAAAATTTTCATTACAGATATATTACATAGGGAATGAATCGAGAAAAAACTGTTTAGAAAGAATTATTTCTCACCTTTGCATTCGGTATTTGAATATGATAAAAGATTCACATAAATATCAGCATGAGTCAGGTTGTCCAGCTTCTTTCTGCAGGATGCACTCATTCTAATAATTTTTTTTTTATTTTGTTATCCATTTACATATCTAGCTGCATCTAGTAGAATTTTATTTCATTTGCAGTATGTTGAAACCATTTCTGAATATTTTGTCCATTATTCTGTATTTGTTTCATTGTTAACATTATTGCAGTTTTTCACACACCTACCTTCTGTGTTTATATTGTATATCAGTTTATGATTTTATGACCACATAAGGTTTCACTTGTTTACATTGGTTAAGTCATTATCCTTTTGGATGTTGGCTTTCACAAGAGATGGCGGTGCAGCCAAAATGGTCATGTGGATGATTTAGAGATTAATTTCATATAGCACTGATATTTTTCATTTGTTAACCTGAAGGGTGTACAGCTTCTTTTGATTACTTAATTGAAATACAATAATGTGATTCATTACCTCAGAGAATCGAATGAAAAACAGCACATTGTTGTATGATTAGAAAAGTAACTGATGTAAAATAAGAAAAAGGGCAGAAGTGAGTTAGTAAAATGAGTTTTGAACTCTTGAAAAGTTGATTCTTCCTACAGATTAGGTGATTGATCTTAGGAAATACGGGAGCTCTACCCTTTCTGGTAATGATAGGCAAAAACAGTCTTGATGATAATTTGTTTTTTCATACTTGCTCACCAATTCCCACATTAGTAAAGTAGTGGAGGAACAAATGAAGAAAGGCCTTATTCACTCACATCCACTCTATCTGTCATGTGTAATGCACATGTAATAATTATAATGATAATGCTTTTAATGATAATGATAATTTTTCCTGTAATACCTACATGCTGCCTTTTCCTGCCTTAGCACAGTAATGTTAGTGTCAGGAACAGAACACTAAGCCTTGCAGGATAAATCTTCACTTGGCTTCGATTCTTCTTTTAGGAAGCTAATATAGGATGAGAGGATTTTGAGCCTTCCACTCCTGCCCCTCTTAGTTGCCTTTTATTCCATGCAGGAGTTACAGGGGTTGTATGCTTTCTTCCCTGTCCACAGGGATGATAATGAAAATAGTAATGATGATATATATATGATAATATTAATAGTAATGCTAATGCTAATATTAATAATTTTGATGATATTAAGAATAATGATTATGATAATAATGATAATGTAATTATAATAAACACATTTATTGATACAGCAGTTGATACAATTTGCTATCTATATATTAGGCTTCCACAGTTATCTAATGCAATGATTACTTATGTAAGGATGAAGAAGAGCATGGGGAGTAAGAATTACTTAAGACAGTCATTCATATCATAAAAACAGGAAGAGTAATGTAAGATAACATCCTTAAACCCGGGGAGTATCTAGAATATGTGCTTTTGAGAATGTTTTCATCGTGTCAATTAAAGTGGCTTGTGAGGATTGCAGAAATACTCACAGCATAGTTATATGATCATATTCTAAAAACTTACAAAATATATATTACTGATTCAGTTTATTTATGTTGTTGGGTATTTTCCAGTTCTGTTACTTATTTTATATGATTTAATGAATGATTCCTTGTAAAAGAGGTGAAAGTAATGCCTGACATCCACATTTGTGCAAAAAAAAAAATGTAAGTTTATGGCAACTCTGCAGGTGTATGAAAGCTTTCCATTTTGTTATTTTTCTTATTTATTTGTATGTTTTTCATGCTGAGGGAAGAAACACATACACCCGCACATATGTGACATTTGGTCCATGGTACGTGCATGTAACCCTTTAGTGATAGGGCATGTAATGTTTTGCCTAGCATGCAAGTGGAAAGCACTGCCATAAATTCTGAATATAGTCTGATTTCATTTTTAATGCAAATGATGTTTCTTATCTGGTCTGTTGTTTAAGTTATCCTTCCTTATTTTATTCTGATTTCATTTTCTTTTCTATCATATGTATAGATACAGAATTTCTAGTTATCTCTCTCCCACCTTATACTCATCTCTGAAGGATATCATTTTTTAGAAGAAATCAGTTGGTCAAGATGTAGGTAACTCAAAGTAAACTGCTGTGGACAAACTTTTTGAAATCAGTTCCTGAAAGACATCACAAATATACATGATAATGAACTGTATTAATTCCTTTTTTTTCAGTTTTCACTTGTGGATTGCCTGATTACCTGTACTTATACGAAAACTATTGTGTCTTCGCACATTGAGACCTCTGTATATGAGATGCAGCAGTATCAGTCAAATATCATTGATCACATTACTCTCTGCCTTTGCTTTTGTAGTGTATTGAATTATTTGAGTGTAATGTTAAGATTTGTTTGTAGTTTGTACCAGAATATTGAGATAGTTCAGATATCCTGTTCTATTCGTGTGTGAAGACAGGTATCTGTATGAAAGGTTAGCATTTAAATCTGCTTCTTGGGGTCTGTGTACCGCTAACTTTAGATTCTGGTGCATGTGAGATCACGTATAGAGGACAATAATGCTATAAGTTATTGAAGTAAGAATTTAAGCTAATCAAGTGATATACAGTAGGAGATGACTTATATAGAGCTTTGTTATTCATGTGAATATAACAGTATGTATTTTTAATAAGAAATTTTTATTTCCAATGCTATAAAGGAATATTTTACATTTAACTGTTGATCTTGCCCTTTGCTTTGAAACCTCACTAATTGTGAATGAGGTAGGCTTCAGCTTTAATGATTATGAGGTGTCACTTATTCATTATTGCCCCTCCAGGCTGAAAGCAGGAAGAGGTGTTATCTTAGGTCTGTGTGTGTATGTGTGCTGGCGTCTTTCTGTCCATCTTAATATGGAAGTCGTCATTGTATGCTCTGCAGCACTGCTTGGCTGCCTCCCAAGGTGTTTGGGCAACTAGGTGCCTGCTATTTGTCATCCCAAACTGCTGTAGGGAACCATGGCTAACAGTGGACTGCATATTTCAGATGCAGCTTGTTGTATTGCAGCTATTATATAGTGCTCTTGTGAAAATGTTTTATAACCTAAACTCGTATATTGAAATGTGGAAGCACAATAAATATGATCCAATATCTTAATGTTTAAGTGCATTGTGTCTGTGATCCCTAGGTGACGTTGCCTATAAAGTATTTGTGATGTAAGGGTTACGGTACAATGTGTGATGCTAGGGTGAAAGTGTAGTTATAGTATATGTGTGATGATTAGGTGACAGTGTAGAAAATCTTATGCCAACAATGTGTACTACTGTCGGATGTCTTATTTTGGGTTGATGGTGCAATGTAGTACATGTTTTGGTTAGATGAAGGTTAAGGTATAGTTTGTGTGGTTTCAGGATTAATGTTTTATGCCAGTGTGTACAAGTACAGTGTTTGTAATTGTACAGATATAATTTACGTATGATGCCAGGATGATAATGCTTGGATGATGGTACAATTATATTGTCTGTGCTGATAGAACAAGTGATACGATTGTAGTGTATCTGGTGCCAGGGTAATTATACATGTGCATTTTATGTGATGGCAGGGTGATGATATAGTTCTAATGTGTGTGGTGGTCTGGTGATGATAAAGTTGTTGCAAGTTTGATGGCTGGGTGATGAAACACGTGCATTTTGTGTAATGGCAGGATGATGATAAAATTGTCGTGTGTGTGATGGTACCTGTCCTTCTTGTGTGATGGCCTTATGATGATACAGCTGTTGTGAGTGAGATGGTTAGGGATGGAGCAAGTGCATTTTGTGTGATGGCAGGATGATGCTAAAGTTGTACAGTGTGATGGCTAGGTGATAGAGCATGGATGTCTTGCATAATAGCAGGATGATACATTTGTAGTAAGTGTGGTGGTAATGGAACTTATGTGGTGTGTATGGTGCCATGGTGATGGTTCAGATGTAGGGTGTATAATGCCAGAGTGACAGTGAAGAATGTTGATGGCTGTAATCACTTAACAGTTGATGTATATTTCAAACCTAACTCTCGTTAAGAAGTAATTATATACTGCATATTATTAATGTGTATTGGCATGTTGTACCACCCCTTGTATATCAATATTTGATGAAATAATGTGAGTATGGTGTGATTAGATTACCATTTGAGAGGTCTCCTCTTTTAAAATTTTATAGTTGTATGGGATCTGAGCAAGAGATACAAGCAGGATACAGATGATAAATATTTGTGTCAATGTACTGTTTATTCATTGGACATATAGGTTACAGTCATGACTTACTATCAGCAAAGCTTATGTATTCTATAACATTGTATGTAGACTAAAGTTTAGAATGATTCCTTGCTTAATAGGTGAAATACTGTTCCTGCTTTTTGGTGTTTTTTAACTAATCAAAAACCCAAATTCTCAGATCCTCTGAAAAACTTCCAGGCATATTTTTTCAGTCATATATTGAGGTGATGGGGTATAAGATTAAGAAATGATAGAAGTAACAGATTAATGAGAAAATTGTGCAAAACTCTGTTAGAGTGAAAGTGAAAATAATCATCTCAAACCCTGTTATCATGTCCATAACAGAACATTCCAGTCTACTCATTTTCTCAGACTTGTCATCCCATCTTTACTGTAAACCACTCATCGGTCTATCATCATTGTTACAAATATAATCGCTGATTATTTGTTTGCTAAATTAGTGTCCAGGTTTACCATGCCAAGTATTATTTATATATTGATACTCGTACATGCTTTGTCTCAAAACTGAGTGGGTATGACCTTCATAGCAAGAAGGGATTTGTACTAGTGTTGGATCTAACAAAGGGTAGAATGTTACTAGCCTTCTAAAAGCATTGTAATAAAAGCATTATGGCATAGGCAAGTAGGTTTAAATAGAATTTTTGTGCTACACAGTTGACCATAGATAATACAAGCCCCATATAAAAGAATAATATACTTCATAGATTTTCATCTTTGAATCCATTGATAGTCAATTGGTTGGTTGTGCAGTCTTAAAGATCTACTTAACCATTTGTAAAAAAAAAAAAAAAATATGAAAAGAGATAATCATTGAGTGTGTAGGCACTGGAGATGCAACAAATGTATTCATGAATTTATAGATATATATATAACAGTTGCAGGAAAAGGCAAACAGCTTGTTTGGAGATGTACAACAAGTGAAGCATGAGGAAAATAGAACTTTGGAAGGTGTTGCTTTAAATCCTAAAAACAGGTTATTGATGTAGTTTTATGCGGAGTAATTCTGAAATGCCTTATTTGATAAAGAAATCAGCTATACAGAAGGAATGAATAATAATATATGACACTTTTACGGTAAAAAGGCTCAGAAATAAACTAATGAAAGTGATTACAGTTCAGACATCAAACATCACAATAGTGAAGGGGTTTAGCCTAGTAATTCAAAGGAGACAATTACTGATATATAAATGAGGTCTTCCTTGTATGTCCATGGCCACCAAGCTCTTTCCCATATACAAAGCTGAGATCATTCAAGTTGATTGTAATCACTTCAGTTACTGAACACATCTCTCATCATTTACTGATTTTACCATTCATATCAGTAGCATTCTCTTAATGTTTTCCCATCATAGTTTTGGTTTCTCCTTGTGCCTTCACCACCTTGTCTTTCATTATACCTTGTGCTCCTTTTACATAACACCATCATACTTCATCATGGTATATGCCATTTTAAGTTTCTGCACTTCATTTCATTGTAATTAACTATGAGGGAATTTTTATATGATTTATTAGAAAAAAAGATATGCTAACTCACAGTCCGAGGATGCAAGATGCTTTATTCTTTGTCATCATACCAGCAAATCATTTGATTGTTTTTTAAAGTAATCATCGAACATGTAACAGGCTCCAAAACTGGGTTAAAGAATGACCCCAGGCTTCCTTATGCATCTGCCATGGCTTCTAGTAATCAGACTAGATCTGAAGTAAACACTATCGTATCTCTGTACTCCTCTGTGCTTCATTGATATTTTATTCAGAAAATAAAAGATCATGGTAGGTGAGATCTGCATAGAGTTGAGGCATACATATGATAGTGCTCTAGTTCTTGTTCCTCTGGAAGTGCATGGAGAAGAGGTTGTACATTAGGCAGAAAGTTGTTGGTTTTAGGTTTATTCACAGTAAACCATACATCAGCTATCAACTTGTAATTTCATATTTATTTTTCATGGCTCTATATTAACATTTCATTGAACAATTTCCATTAGTCTTCAGTTGGAGAAAAGGAGTGTTGGCTAGTCACCTTGTCTACCAGGTTACACGGTATGATATCAGCAATCTTAAGTGCTTTAAGCATAAAATGATGTTTGCTGAGCTTATAGTATTTCAGCAAGGCTATGAATATTATTTTCATATACTAAGCATTTAAGCCATACATATAGGCTACTTGCATGGTGTGCTGCCCATATTGTCACTTCAAGTATGGGCCTTGTTAGATTTCACATTATATGAAAATATTATTTTACAAATTATCATCATCTGTCAGCTATGTCTTGTATATTCAGTTTTGGTTTTACTTGAATTCATTTTCATCTATGTTTTGGGCTTACTATTGAAATCTCTTTCTTTGTAGCATATTTTGTGAATTTTAACAGAAATTTCATTACCACTTTTGCTACTCCTACATTTATGGGTGAACACCTCCCCAGCTCACATGTCCAGTGCAGAAAAGTATTGTTAATAAAGGAGACTTTTTTTCTGAACTGTTCTTAGAAGTTAGCATGAGAAATGCACTCGGTGCATCATCCACTCCACTCTTTGTATTGAATTGATTTCTTAACTACAAGTTGATTGACCACTTATTACTGAAGTGGTGAGAGGTATGAAACTTGTGCATTGGGACCTGAAAATCAATTTCTCGTTGGCGTAACCCAGGGGCCTTTTCCTCTTTGATTGGAGAATACTGAAGTTCTGTTGGCATGGCTTCCCTGGACTGTCGGGTGAGCAGCTTCTTAGCTCACATAATATCACAATGTTGAAATGTAACAGATATCTTCCTTAGAATTACTTGAATACATTTAAGGAGCCTGAACAATGTAGCATCAACTCCAAACACTTCAGAATATATTCTCCTTGTGTATCTTGTGCTGTATTTTCATATTGTATGCAAAACACTTTTTTGATATAGTAACACCTACTTTTCAGTACATTCATATTTCTAACGGTGTAATACAATTCCAGCCACTAATCAGTACAGTCAGATTTCCATCATTTGTATCGGTCACTTCTTTTTTTTCCCTGGCTTCTTTGAATATATCTTGACTTGTTCCCCTTTAAACAGCAATATGTTATCCTTGATTTTCATTACCTTTTATGCATCAGCTTTTTACAGTATTTCTTTAATTGGTGGTTCTGCTTTCACATTACATTAGTCAGTCATCATTCATAATATTTTTCAGTTTGAATGATTGTGGAATCAATAAATGTAACTAATATCTAATTCCTAAACATGTATGTTTACTTAGTAAAATGGCAGCTGCTTAGGCAGAGTTAAGTCTAGTTCATCCAG
>JAUUEG010217099.1:0-15842 GCA_032361445.1 Panulirus gracilis | reverse complement strand
TATGACTGTGATGGAGGAAGATACGTAGGCGCTTTTCATTGGCCGTTCGTTTGTCGACCGTCCAATCAAAACGCCGGAAAGTAACTCGGCGCACTGAGCACAACAACACCGCTACAGACCTGACAGCTGTAGGTATTCCTTTCTCACTGTTTCACGCATAGATATATGTTGTTAAGAATTGTAATGAAAGTATCCTTAACTTTGGGTTATGATGTGCTTTCCAGTCGCCCTCAGACGGTCACATTTCCCTGTAAAATGGTATGGTCAGAGTGTCATGCTACCAGCTTGGATCCCACATGCATTTCTGTCCACCTGGCGATATGTTTTAGATGACTGAAACCAGCACAAGCGCAGCTAGAAAGGCTGGCTCCAGTGAACTAGCTGTTATTGTCCATTAAGTGGATGGTATGTTGTTAGGTGGGATGTTTACTTCGACACCCCCACACTCACCTTCCTGATCTTTAAACGGTGATGGTTCATTACCCCACAAGTTAAATGGAGTAAATGCTGTGACTCGTTTTGCCAGTTAGTCAGCACTGGTGAATCAGTCTTTTTGTAATTAGATAATATTCATTACTGGATTTACAGGTCTGAATGTTTAGTTTAGATGTGCATCTCGTATTTTGGTCGAGATTGGGTCTGTCTGTCTCGTTTAGCTATGAATCTCAGCTTTAATTATTGAGTTGTTTTGTTCTATGCTGGTGTAGTTTTTAGAAATTCAATGACACTTGTAGAGGATGATCTGAATCATTGTTACATTAAGCGATATAGGTATTAGTATAATGTTAGGGAATATTTGGGGTTACTCTAAGTAAAACTAGGTAATACGTAAAAAATTATCAAAACATATGAGGGTAATTTTCTAGTATCGTTATGATTTGTAGAGGTTATACACAGTGTGGGATTTTAGATGTAGCACCTGCAGTCCATCAATTATAAGTTTTCATAAAGCTGGTTGGGCATTTGAAACAGAGGGATATTGTGGGGTAAAGCACTTGGAAGAAAAATCGGACACGGAAGAAAAATCGAACACGTAAACCTAGTGCGGTCTTTAGGGCTCCTTTACCCCAACATATCAGGTTGGGCCAAGGCTGTTAGGTTCAAGTGATGCATTTGCAACACTTGTTGAAATTTTGCAAATAGTATATGAACAGGAGGGATGCTATGGCATCCTGTCATTTTTTAATATCCTCGTGCTGTGCATGAGGACATAAGAAAAGTGACCATCATGTGAACAGATGACCATAACATTCAGCTGTTGTTTGTTTGGATTCTGCATAGCTTCATTCAGTTCTTATGTTGATGCACAACAATACACAACTCAAACTTGTGAAACATGGTTGAAATTTACTACACTCGCTTTAACTTACTGTGCTTATCTGTGAATCATATGAGGTATACCAGAAGTGTCCTGCCAGGCATATGTATTGAGTTGCATGGTATTTTTGAATTGTTTTTGTTACAAACAAACTTGTCCACTAAGTGGTTTGAATGAGGGCACGTATCTCACACTGGCCTTGTTGACCTTTCCCCTTAAAACAACCAATATATGGAAAAAATTAGGCTATTACATTAGGTGAAAGTGGAAGAGTTCCACAACAAGCATTATTGGTTTCATATTTTGCCTTGAGGTAGATGAGAGTCAATTCAGGAGTTTTCACTGTGTATGCCATAGCCTCAGTGAAATGAAAATGAAATATGTATGGATCGGCATTTGTGAATTAGTTAAATGAGGCAATATTGATGTTAGTAATGAAGATCAGGAAAATCTGAATGATATATCATATTAGTTCAACTTCATTTCTAGCTGAAAATTCTCAAATTTGGTATCCTGAGACTGAAGACACTCAATTCACCTGAAATGTTTGATCATCTGGTGTACTGTTCTCACTTGCCTTGTGAAAATGTAGTTTTAAAGGATGAGCTCATGAGTTTTCAAATAAGAATGCTGAAGAAAGTTGCTTTGAATGCATTCTTTTTAGCAGCATCACTAAGTAGATGAAGGCAAATGATAGCACCGGTATTTAATGTACTTCTGATGTAACACTGAAAGTAAAGATAAATCTTGGCCCCATGAGAAAATTTGGTTATATTTTCCTTGCATCTGTTGATTTTCATGTTTTTCTTTATTTTACATTATTTAGCATCATATTTTCACATCCTCAAAGCCCTACGTACCTTCAAGTTCTTTATTGTTATAGTATGGAAAAGAACTTCAAACTACAACCTGATTGTATGAAAGTGTTCCACTAAATTTGGAATTACAACCCTATTTTATGAAAATATTACACTAGTAAACCATGTTTTGGAACATCAGTATCAAAGTTAATAGTGCTTTAGAACATCAGTATTGAAGAAAGTTATAACACCACTCCGGTGTTGCATTTTTATTTACAGCATTACATTTAAGTACGTATAATTTGCATATTCATTATCAACAAATTTTCTGCAAAGGACCATTAAAAATAATCCATTCATCTGTGAAAATGATGTTAATGTGAAACAATACATGTATAATACCAGACCTAGCAGAAATCATTTGAAATTACTGTGTAATTTCCTTTATATATAAAGTATATGAATTGTGACGTCCATATGCTTTGCTCATATTGATGATTGAATGTAAACACTACATAACTTTATTTACTTTAGTAAGCCTTTTCATTTATTGGGTTGCATGGTAATGGCAGAATATTCCTTCAGTCTTCAGGTTTTGTTCCTCTGTAAGAGTTTGCTTATATCACAAGAAGGGAACCCATAGTAATATTAAAGGTGTTTTGATCAAACTCAAGATTACAATTTTACCATCATCAATTACTGTTGGGACAATGGTCTGCATATTTTGCAGAAACAAGCAACTGCTATAACTGAATGTACTTCCAATGAAACAATCAAAAATTTGATTATGTCAGCTAGTTTATGTAGCTGTTTTATTTAATGGACGGATAAGTTGACATGAAAATAGAAGTAGTGTCAAACTTGCCGGTAGACAGATCCTCAACTATAACAGAAGCCATCGCCACCCTCTTGATGGGAATTCCAGGAAGGAATGGGCATCAGAGAGTAATTGTTGTGATTGGCTAAGTGTATTTTATTGTATGAATTTTAAGAAGTGTTTTGTGTGTATGTATTCATGAGGTTTATACTCCTTTATTTATATTTTGATTTAAAACTCATACTCTTGGTAAGAATGCCGTTAGAAAAAGCAAAGCTAAGGATAATTTTGTATGAAGAGGAACAGTGTTTTGAGGAAGGTAGCATTGCTTTTATATTCTTGCTAAGTATTTATGCAGGCCTTCAGCTACAAAATTGTATTAAGAAACCTGAAATATCTTCTAATGTTGTTGTTTTACAATGTATGTTTCTGTTTTATAGACAAATACCTTGAGATAATGGAGGAAAACCCACCAAAAGTGAACAAATGGGATGGAAATGCCCTCAAAAATGCACTGGATGATGCAGTGAAAGATGTAAGTATATTTCATGTTTTTGAAAACATCAGGATTGATCATTAGTATAATTATGTAGAATTTATTTTAGTTCTATGTAAACTTTTTCTTTGCATTTACTGTGTTTTTACTTAATGAAATAATTTTTATGTACATCAGTGGTTATAAAGCAGTATGAAAAATATTTAAGCTTTAGATAATGTAAACTAGCGTAACTGTTTAGATAAGTTGAATTAATTAAGAAATATGAAATTAAGTTGAAACATTAAGCTTTTATAGACATATTTTGATTATTGATGTTAGCTCTAAAACACAAACATTCTTGAAAGTGTTGAATTAATTCATAAGTATGAAATTAGGATGAAACTGATAAAAATTTAAAGAAGCGTTTTAATACTGGTGTTATTGCTAACACACAAACATTCTCAAAAGTTTAAAAACTTTATTTACAACTATCCTCTTGGCAACATTGGTGATAATGGTTCTACAAAATTCAGAACTTGTAGTTGCATTACAAGTTAGATTCACCAAACCATTAATTTGTATTATTAAAAGTTAATGATACACCCTTTCATCCACATACATTATCAAATTTTACCTCTGACTCGGTCAGTAGTTAGATTTTCTAGTTAGAAGCTTTGAGTAATGAATAGAGGTTAATAAATTTTTCCTCTTTTGTAACCCTTTGAGTGCATTACATTATGGCACTGGTTATAATGTAACCCATTGAATGCAGTGGACATAGAGAATATTAATGTGAATTTTGTAATCTTCCCATAATATAAGAATGGTATTACATAATAGGAATCACATCATTTAATTGTTGGAGTCAGTAATGTCTCTTTTATATCAGATTTAAAATGATCTTGTTTGACATATCCAAAAGATTGTAATATTTTCATTGCTTCATTGAAAATGCATGTTTTTGTTGGGTTTTGCCTCTTGAAAGTATGAAAATGGTCAGTGGACAAAGTATTTGGGCAAAATTCTTCTCATACTATCCAGGTCTGAGTATGGTATAAAACAGAGAACGTGGAAGGGAATGATCTTAAAAGAGTAATGTTTTCCTTACCTTCTTTTTAGGTATTGCTGTCACGGTTCAGCTATGTTGAGAGCCATAAACTACTTGATGGACGACTTATGATATCATCTGTGGCTGTGGGATTCTCTTTCTTTGCTCTTGTTTGGGACTGGCTTTATCCTTTCCCTCAGTCAAGGTAAGAAGTTTGTCATGGTTCATAGACTGTTTGACCATTAAAAAATCACACTTTGCTATACATCATTTTGAAACATTTGGTAAAAACTTTTGTCAAATTACAAATAAAAAATCACTTATGAAACTGCCTGTTTATGATTAGGAAATGCTGAAAACTGACTTTAGTTTAGGCTTTTGTGCAATGGCTAATGTTTGTGAACATTGGTCACCTGATTTAAAAAGTGTTTTTTTTTTTTGTACACTCTAAGGTTATATGTTTGGTGTGTGAATTAGGGAGAGTATTTAAAAGGAGCAAGTTGCGAGTTAAGGTGAATAAAGTAATAATGTGTAAAAATGGGGCAAGATAGGATGGGCTGAGTATGAATTTGAAGAGATGGAACATGGTGGAATTGATGTGCTTTAAGTATCTGAGAGTGGACATAGGAGCCAAAATAAGTCACAGGGTGGGAGATGGAGCAGAAGTCCTGTGTGCATTGAACACTGTGTGGTAGACGAAGGCATTGTTTTTTAGTGCATAGATGGATACATTTGAAGGCATAATAGTCATGCTTGTGTTGGGTGGATGTGAGTCCTGGAATTTGAATGGATAAGAAAGGAAGAGGATGGATGTGTTTGAAATTCTATTCCAACAGACAGCATGAGGTAAGGAAAGTTGATCATCTAAAGAATGACTGTACAAAAGCAAGGTGTGGTTGCAATTACGGTCTGGTTGAGAGAGCTGACCAGGGTGTGGTGAAGTGGTATGGATGTATGGAGAGAATGAGAGGAAAACTAACATAGAATGACATAGAAGTGGAGGGGGTGAGTGGGAGCAGAAGACTGAGAAAGAATTGAAAGGATGGAGTGAAAGAGACTCTGAGTTGCAGGTGCCTAATCTTTCAGTTTGGTGAGAAACATGCATGGGATAAAGTAGACTGAAGTGATTTCATATATGGGGAGGCGACATACTGTCATACTTTTTAGATTCCCTCCACAGCTGTTTTACCTCCACCCTTCACTATCTCTATTCCTTCTAAAACCCCAACTTAGTGATAGGTTTGGTTATTAATACCATATTGACACTGAGTTATTGATTATAGTTTGAAGTCATTTGTGATGATGGTGGTGCTTGCAGTACCACTGTTATTGAAATATTATTAAAACAAAAAATCAAATGTAATTTTTAGTATAGATGTTTATGAAAAACTATATTTTTTCTGAGTTAGGATTAGTGTTAATGGTTTATACTCTTTTAGTCATCGTCAAGTGCTCAAAAAGTCTTGCAGACTAAATCTTTTCCTTTGTGGTTTGAAAGGTATAGTGAAGAAAAATTTATAAAGGAAACTAAAATACAAAAATGACAGAATATTCCTTGGAAAAGGATGGTTGGTGTTATCAAAATAAAGTTCAGCAGCAAACATTGGATAACACAATAACATGGTATTTTCCTGTGAAAAATTGGCATTTTTCCATTAACATCAGTACAGTAAACCCTCGATTTAACAGACTAATCAAGTGGGGGGTCTGTTGATGTCGAAAGTCCATTAAATTGAGAATGTAACCTATGGGCCATTTTTTTTATACAATATACAGTAATACAGTGTACAGTTCATACACTTTCTTTTAAATCCTCAATCACTTGATGCCGTTTTGAATTAAAATAATTGCAAAATTATTCAACATAGTCACAATTCTCTATACAACCTGACTGCATGGTAGCTTGAGGCAGACTGAGACCAAAACAGAACGAGTATACCCTACACTACCAAATGGGCATGGGGCAGCATTTGAGTTTTTTATTAGTAATTAACGTAATATTGTTTGCCCGGTCTGTTGAATCCAAAATCTGTTAAATCAATGGTTGATTGTGTAATCCAATTGCCTTCTAAGTCTGTCTTATTAGAAGACCAAAAGATGCCTCGGTTTTTCCATCTCATTTGACTCGTATGCCATTTTCTTCATTCTGAGCATTGTGGCACGAAGAGAATCTTGCTATGAAAACTTTGTTGCCTGATGTGAGTGAATTGTATTAATATATTTTTCTTTACTATTGATGGCTTGTTAGGACAGTAATGTGTGTGTGTGTGGTGGCATACTTCATCATGATGGGAGTCCTGACTTGGTACACTACCTACCTTGAACGTGGAATCTTCTGCACAGCCCTAAACAAAGATGCTGCGGGGATAGATCCAGATGATGTGTGGAATGCCTCCTCTTCTCTTAAGAGGTAAGCTTTGGTTTTGTAAATTTTCTTAACTTTATTATAACATTGGCATTGTGACTGGCAGTGAAAAGCTCAATAAGATTGAAAGGAAAAATGCATCAAAGTTCGTGTTATGGATATTCTGGAAAAGCTTTTGGAGGTTGGATGAAACAGGAAAAATGTAGGTACAGTTTTTTGTATGCATGAATTGTAATATTGCTTGATGAAAAACAATGATATGGTAACATGAAAATGACAGGATTCGTTTAGGAAAGGAATTAAATATGCTGTAGAATACCCATAATGGACTAAGTGATGTAAAGTAGTCCCCTTCCAAGGTAATGGAATTTCTGTAACTGGAAGGTTTTACCCAAATTTTCCTGATTGTATAGAGTTACCACATGTTATTTACACTTAAAAGAAATCTTCTGTACCTTAAGGAAAAAATACTTAGATATACAAAGCTTAAAAGGAAGACGTAAAGTCTTGTGAAACATACCAGGGTATACAAAGCTGGAAAGAAAGATGTAGTAAATTCTTGTGAAAAAATACTGGAGTTCTTGCCTGTTCATGATTTTATACCAATGAGATTTTGTCAAAATGTAAGGGTTAGCACACATTGCTCACCACATGTCTAGCTTTTCTCCACTGTGCCCTCTTTCAGTTGTGAATTCAAGGTTCATCACAGATTGACTCCAATTGTGAGTCTAATCTTCTGTTTCATGATTATGTGGTCAATCCATGAAGCTTTGTGGGGGATAATTGTGACTAAGTAGTTAAGTCATGCAGTGCTAGGACTTATTTTTAGGGCTGCTGCAAAACTTCATGTTTGTGCTCGATATGGGATTTGGGTAAGATTGGCTCCTTTGGGGATGAGGAGGCCCTCAGAAATTCTATAGTTCTTTCCATCCTCTGATAGTTGTACAGGTTTGTTGAAGGTGACTTTTCATGTGTTTTATTATCACTTGTAGGTGAGGCCTGGAAACACTGGGTGCCAGATATATGCATATATGTATATACACCTTAGTGTAATCCTGATGTCCCAGGAGTTCCTTTTGTCTTTTATATTGGGCTCCCATGTTGCTGAGGAAGCTGACCATGTATGAGGAAAAGGCCTCATTTGCTCACATCCATTCTTTAGCTGTCTTGTGTATTGCAGTAAAACCAGAGCCCCCTCTCCACAACTTGGCCACCACAGACCTTTCCGTCAAATCCCGTGGCTGCTTCATATGCCGTGGCTCAGTCCATTGACTCCAAGGACTTGCTACTCAATTGCTTTGCACTTTCTGCAGTTAGATGCTCACAAATCACAACATTTTATGATCTTTTGTCCCAAATGGTGGAAGTGGCCAGCTTCCTGAGTGAGTGCTGCCAGAGCCTCATAGGATAGAAGGGACTCCTAGGGCAAGAAGGTACGGTAAGGTAACACATCTTGCTGCACATTTTCCCCACACACACACACAACCCACTTGGTGGATGTGATGGGCTTCCTGAATACTGCAAGAGCCTCAAAGATCAAAGAAATTCCTTGGCCAAAAATGTAAGGTTAAGGTATGTATGAGAGTTATACTTCACAATGCTTTTATGGACAAAGTAAACAATGAAGAGAATGGTAGCTGGAAATGGCAAGCTAGTTGGTATTTGGAAACCATAAAGAAAGGTGTTTAAAGTTTGGCATTCCTTCAACAGGAACAGCCTTTTTAGACAATTCTTTGATAGTTGACAAAGTCATACAATAGTATGTTGACCCATATCACTTGAAAAGTAGATCTACCCCAACATGTGACACCTGCAACATGACCAAAAAATGCCAAAAAATTAAGGGGTCGACAATGAATTATATGAATGTTAGAGATAAAAGCTTAAGAGAAAATTTAGATGGTTATGTTAATGTAAACAGATTGATCAGCTTTTTAGAGGAAAGCCAAAATATATAATTCCATATAGGTAGTTTTAAGTTTTTGGATTTATTTTTATGGTAAAAAGTACTTGTTAAACATTAGGTTATAACATTTTACAAATTCCACAAAATACTTTATTAGTTACATACTCCAAAGCCAAGACAGACAGCATGGCTTCAAAGGAGGACTCATAACACATATACCATACATTTATGGACACAGAAATATATGAAACATGACAAACAATCTGTCCTTAAAACTGTACAACAGTTGCTGGCTTTACCACTTGCCCTCCCAGATACTTTCTTCAACTGCAGATCCTTACCAGTGCATCCAAAACCTATTTGTTTGGATTCTTGCATACTTTTATGCAGGTATGATATAATTGCTTGCAGGAAAAACCATCAGAGGGGAAATGTGGATTTTAAAGTTTGAAAACTTTTTCTTTCAGTGAGCATTTTTTGTTTTCTTGCCTAGACCTGTTACTGATGATTGTAGCTTTTGTGGTGACACACATGACTTGCAAGTAATGAGCTGCCTGGTGGATTAGTCCCATGGATTGAGTTGAGTTGGTGACATCACTAAAGCAGACTGATTGGTTGAAGACAGGCCTTAAAATGAGTGATCTGCCATAATCATTGTATAGTGGTTAGCAACAAATAGGGAAAACTACTGCTTCACCTGTTAGATAAGTAGTTAGAAGGATCTAACTCCCTAAATACCTAGTGTCTCTTTGCTCTGATATCCTACACTTTTTAGTATTTTATACATTTTCTTTCACTCCCAAAATACAGTGAAATTGCTGCTAAACTGGGTGAGAAAATGTTTAAGTACAATAAAAGAGTGCAACTTGGTAGACCAAATGACATACATTCAGAGGCCACGTGAGGTTGTGCATGTTAGAATCCTGGTTGTGGCAGTCGGTCCGAAGTCAACTCAGCTGTTCCTCCTTCCCTTAGCGTTGGTTGATAAATTAGGTACCTGGTTTAGGCTAGGGTATTTATATGTGCAGCATTAATGTGATGTCCTTGATTAAGGCACTGATTTCCCTTTGCCATATTAGCTTGCATAAAAGAAAGTAATTTGTATGTTACCAAAGATAACAGAATGTTAAACTGTCATTCATAGAACGCTCAAGTTTGTGAATATGGATTGTAACTTAAAATTATTATATGTATTTTCAGGCTTTTAACCTAAAATTATTATATATATTTGCAGGTTTGACAACAAGTACCACCTTCGTCTTACCCAGAAAACTGGTAAGACAGGGAAGGCCAAGGAGGCCCGTGTTGTTCTCACTATTGAGAACTTCTTTGATGAAACTGGCAAACTTTTGTATGGGTCTGTGGCCAAAGAAGTTCTACGTTTACATTCTGATGTAGAGCATAAGAAGAATTAGCTCAGGCTTTCAAAATCAGAATAATTAGGAGTGTATCTGGTGAAATGTTTACATGAGCACTATCTTTTTCTCTGTGTGCATTACTTGAAAATTTAATTCCCAGTTATAGTAGCTTGAAACTGTAAGCAGGTCATCATGAGTAAACATAGAAAAAAAATCCTATTAACAAGGTATTTAACTAGTACCTATTTTGTTGCAAAGATCCTGCAGGAATTGTAATTATTAAGTCAATTACCATAGGTGGTTTATTTATATATATATTTGTATTTGTAATTAGATTTTCCAAAACTCTTAAGGTCTTGCATATTATTTAGAGTATGACACCCATATTTTTGGTGATTCAACTTTAGAAATCAGTCAAAAACGGTAATTTGGGTTTGCATTTGGATTTCATGTCTTTAGGAATTGTCATGACTTCAGCTCCCAGTATTACTGATAGAAAATATAAGCACATTGCCTCTTTCTTCCTTAGTAATAATGTATTGAGGAGAATATTTAGTTTTTTCTGGGGGATTTATTAACTTGTAAATTGTTAAGGATGAAATTTTTTTTTCCTGGTTCATATCTTCAAAACTGCACATCTAAGATTAGTTATATCCATGTGACATAAAAGTAAATGACAAAGCTAGTTTATTTTATGATTCATTTAAGATCTGATGATGACAAGTGTACTTGATCACCTACATCTAGTGTACTTCTTTAGTGCACATCTTGTCAATGATTATGTGAATTTAGTTGAATTTGTTCATTACAGTATTATATCTGCTCCTGTTCTGAAATGTAAGAGTTGTAAGTGGTTACTGACATCCGAAGGATTTATTTTTTTACTTGGAATTTGGTATTGGCTGAGGCCCAGTGGGTAATTCACTTTCATGTTGATTTTGTTAGATTAGTGAATAATGTTGAATGTTTAAACTGGTGTTGATTGTCTTAATCTATAAAAAAAAGATCTTTGGAAATCTTGTTTTAATTCAAAACCTTGAATGAATTTGGCTGAAATAAGAGGATGTATTTGTGCAAAAAAGAGGTTATGTGCAACTATAGTTAATTTGGAAAGAAGCCTTATATAGGCTTTAATGAGGACAGAAATATTAATATCCATTTGTGAAAGTACCTAACTAATATGTGCCCTTTTATTTTACCACAACAAATTGATTTTTTTTTTTTTTTTTTTAAAACCAGCCAGGTTGATGTAGGTGGACAACCATTAAACTGTTGAAACCTCTTAACGTTGTGGGACTGGACAACCTCACCTGCATCACCCATGTCTATTTCTGGATTAGTTGTTAATACGTTACTAAATTTATCCTTCAAGATAGCGGAGTACAATTTCTGCCCTTAGATATGCTGTGGGTTACTAGAGATGACTAACTAGCAGTAGCAAGGGTCTGGAAACCTTCCCCTCTTGAGTTTTCACTTTCCAAAAACGGAAGTAGAGGAGCCAAGTGTAAATTAGATCTCTTAAAGATCATAACTAGGTGTCTGAATGTGCTTGGATGTAACCAGGAAGAAAGGGGAAAGATATGTAAGTTTGATAAGAGAAACATTGATGTTCTGTTCTAAACTGAGATAATTTGATAAAAGGGATAGAATAGTTCAAGAATGTTCTGAGGGTAAATTTTAAGTTCAGTGATGGGGAAGAGCAAAAATAATGGTGCATATGAAAAAATAACTAATATAAGAGTGATTTTAAGACTGGTGTAGGTTAGAAGCAAGTCAGTAATGAGAGGTGGGTGATTGTCCATGATTATGCACCTGGTAGTGAGGAGTGAAGAAAGGAGTCCTTTTTGGGAGGAGCTAAATTAGTGCTTTGGCAGTTTCCATGCAAGGATTAAATTGTGGTGGTAAGGGTCTGAATGAAAGAGTGGGTTATGTAACAAATGAGGGTATAACTGGTGCATGTCATCCCCCGTACTGATGAAAACTGGTTTTGTTAAACGCTGAAACAGTGTTTGTAGTGTTGGGAGATGAGTGCTGTCCATCATGGAAAAAGGTAACTCATGTGTTGGGAGTGTAGTTTTAGATGGGTAGTCTTGTTGGGGTGTGTTTTAAGATAGAAGTAGGAGGGCAGTGGCTTAGTGCAACTGGGTCATGTTTTATCTTTGCTTGGTTTGTTGGAGAAGGAAGAATCTGTGAGTAAAGAATGAAGTTTAAGGCAAAGGTAAATTTTGTATTTCTGTTTGGGGACTGATGGTTAGTTATAGGGGTTTGAATGGGAAGAACTGAGTTTGGAGCCTACTGAGGTGAGTTTGTGTTAAAATTATTTTTGTTGTGGCTGTGCAGGTGCTGCATGTATGTGTTTGTAAGGCAGCCAGTGACTGTCCTGAATACTGTTATGCGTGGTTTATAGCTCTACTGATTCCTTTTGTGACTAGGTGGATGTCCAAGATTGTGAAATGTAGATTATGTAGGTTGGAGAGGATTAAGTGTTTGTAAAGTATACAATGAAGATTCTTTTCTTTGTCTAGATCAGGTTTCAGTAGGTATTCTAATGGTGTTTATGTTTTTGGTGTAGGAAGTAAATATGGGTATGTCATATGGTTCCCAGTATGGTTGGAGTTTTGTTGAATGGGAGTGGTTGATTGTCTCCATCACTCTGACGAGGCCTGCTAGACCAAAATGCAGAGCAACTTGATGGAAACATTGCAGGGAACATTCTCAAATGGAGCTGCAGCGAGAAAATCCCTGAGTGGCCAGTCCTCTGTGGGCTGGTTATGCCCTGCATGACTCTTCTCATGCTGATGTCCTGATGCAGAAGTACTACAAGAAACCCCACAGTTTCGGTCTAGGTTCCATTAGAAACCAGAACTCGTTAAGGAAACAAAATGTCAGCTTCCAACTATGAAATTCCTTTCACACTATTTGCCCCAAAAGTCCAATTGACTCCATACAGCAAGTATTGCTGAGGCAACATTTATCACAGCACCAGGTCTCACCCTGTACAGACACCCTGAAGAAGGATGCCAGCTCAGAACATCATCACTAATATGATCACATCTGTAGGTGCCAGGATGGTTACAAATGTGTCTGAGGTTAAAGGTGACTGAAAACTTTTGTGGTGATGCAGAGAGATTATGTTGGATGAGCAAGTGTTCTAACACGCACAAACCTTTCTTCTGCTTCTTTTTATCTCCTATAATCACTCTCCTTTGAAATCTACTAATTTCTGTCGTAGATCTTCGTTTGCTTTTTTCATCACATGCACCATTGTTTTAAGCTTTCTACTTACAACTTTATATTTCAAGGCCTTGTACATCCATTCATTGTCATTTTCTAGAGTACTAGGCTCTTCCAAACTCCCCTTTTCTTCTAAACGAAATGCTTTAAACTTTCATTCTACCATGACCTCTCTGTGCACCAATGCATACAGTGCTGCTGGCAGTTGAATTGGAGGGAGAGGTAGGTGGGAAGGTGTCTTTTGCTCTGCCATTCTATTTCAGCTACTACTAGGCCACCAAATCAGATAACTTTATAATGGACAGTCATGTCTCCTGCTATCCATCATTTCCACATGCTAATGCAGTCTCAATTGACAAAGAATACAGGGAAGACCTAACCACCACACAATTATGTCAAGAACATGCACCTCCACCAAGACCCCCAAAAATCTCATAAATATCAAGCACAGTATCATCCTAACAACATAGGAAATGATAGCCAACAAAAATACTTTCATGCAATGGATACTTTGGTGGTCCACATCGCTGCTCTCATTCCTATTCATGTCAGATTACCAACATCCATGACACTGAATAAGTTTGAAAAGTATCTATTCTCGGTACCAAGTCAGAGACTTTATCATCTCAAGGTACATCTTGTTTTACAAAACCTACCAATAAAAGATTAATCATTCTCAACCCAAATTCTCGACACTGCTGCCTACACTTGTTATTTTTTTGGGTTGGTCACAGTAGAAAGGAAACTAAACAGCGAAAGGGAAGTTTTGAAATAAAGTGAAAAAGTATATATCAGTGTAAGTCTTGTTTAGTGTTTGGGAAGTATTCTGAAAACGTATTTTTGGTGCCTTTTTATATTACCCGACAGGCTTAGAGGGGGTGTATGTAATGGTATTTCGTGTTAGGTAATGGGAGGTAATTTAAAGTAGCTGGGCTAAGGTAATTCAAATATTGTCATTGTATGCACAGATGGATGATGGCTGGCCCAGGCTTGAGTTTTCACGTGGTGCTTTGGGGTTCTGTGGGAAGCGAAGGTTGTTTCATGATTGTGGTGCTATTGAGGTCTCACCCTTAGTCTTCTAGCCTTTGTCGTACTTTCTCTGTTGCTTCCAGTTAAGTCTGTCCCAACTGATATAATTTCTAAACCATGTTCGGTGTTTTCGATGTAGGTTTCTTGAAGTACCTTTCGTTTGTGACAAATCGTAGATCCCTATTTTGTATCTAATTCTGCTCCCAAGGACAAAGAGGAAATTACACAAACCTCGACATGGTTTGTAAAATCATATAAAATCATGTAAAATCGAAAGTATGACGACTTAAGTAAACTCAACACTCATTTCTCCCTTCTAGATTAACACAATCCTACAATACCTCGAACAGCTATAATCCTTTCCAATAAGATTAAATCACACTATAGATATTGCTGATGAACAAGTTAACAACTCCAGCCTGTCCTAAATGGACCTACTTGCCGAGGAAGCTGACAACACCATCTTCCGCTGCTCCAGCAGGATTACGCCTTCATGAAACTTCTCTGACCTCATCGACACACCCCCTAAACTCATAAACCTTCCTCTTATACTTGGCAAATATCAGTAAGTACAAGTATTCTACTCAATACTATGTTTAACGCATGATAGGCATTCAAACTATCGTAAACTACTTTTACTAATGATTTCTTTTGGGATACCCCGTGACAGAAACCTCGTTGACAAGTGGAACAATTTGAAAATGGAATCCTTTACAGAATGAACACCCAAATTACGGAAAGTTTAACCAAGTTTGTCACCCAAAAAATGCACCGAATACCCTTATAACGTAGATGACAAACTGGCCAAAACACATAATCAACTAGACACTATATTGCCACAATACCACACTTCAAATAGTAAGATCAATGCCACAAAATTCTACCATTTTTGAAATGCTAAGGGGGAATATTGCTGCCAGCCAGCCGCAGTTACGGGGACACTATATAGTCACACTAAATTGTAAATCACAGATACTCTATCACTAATCCAATCATTTTTTTATACAAAAAAAGATGACTAACCCCCCTTGCCCCCTTCCAAACACACACACACACACACAATCCACAACCATCTGCTCTTATTTATGGTCGCCTACTTTCTCCACATCCGTCATCAAATTCCAGACTAACCTGGACGTGACTACCCCAACCTCTCTTAATAACATTCCATCATACACTCAAACATTAGACTCAAAGCCATTGTTCATGTCCCACGGATTGTATTTCACCTAAATCAGGCAGTCCCACTCTCTTTCCCAAGACTGGCTATCAACACATTTATCTAGACAATTGATGTGCTTGACCCATCTGATTGACCACTTTTAATCGTGTCAGTCCCATGCAACTTATAAATAATTTGTTGTACGAAAGTAGCGTCAGTCACAATATGTTTTCCTCAACCAACACGAATTCCTCACCAGCTGATGGTAATCACTCGTCTCCCAAGAACTTGAAACAAAGATATTGTATAGGTTGACGCTGTATTTGC
>JAUUEG010216988.1:0-10033 GCA_032361445.1 Panulirus gracilis | reverse complement strand
TCTCTCTCTCTCTCTCTCTCTCTCTCTCTCTCTCTCTCTCTCTCTCTCTCTCTCTCTCTCTCTCTCTCTCGATATATACATATATATATAATATTTCTCAGTACCCTTAGGTTTGAATTGCATGTGTGAGTAAGTAGAGGTGAGTGTGAACATAATGTATACATATGATCCGATAGCTTTGTGTGGGTGTACATGTAGACTGAAGTGTGTGTGTGTGTGTGTGTGTGTGTGGCGGGGCTCGATTATTGATCTGGACTGGAGCAGTCGCCAGCCGGGCTACAGGAGAAGCCTTTATCTTAACCTCACTCACGACCATGTTAGTCAAGGTCAGATTTATGTCGTCCCTCTCCCAGACGACCTCGGATCCATTCCCCCAAATCGGCCAGTGTTTGCATGGTCCGTTCCCTACGTGTACCGGGCGTACTCCACCTATACTCTCTTCTCCCTTCATCCCCGTAGTCCACTTGCAGCGGTCTCTCCTCCCTTATACTCCACTTGCATTCTACACCGTCGCACTCCACTTACCCAAGTCTCCACCCTGGTTCTCCGCTTGCTCTCTTTCCACCGTCGCATTCCACTCACGCATTCTCCACCCTCGTGTTCCACCTCCAGCCTGGCCCTCCACTTGCACCCTCTGCATCAGCACCCGGGCCAGGAGGCTCCCGGCAATAATAAGACTGTTCCTACCACTTAATATTGGCTTTTCTCTCGCGAGTCATTACCATCTTTGTAAAGTCCCTTCCCCCCGCCTCCCCCACTTGTCTATTTTAGTGTCTATCGTGCCTCCTCCACAGACGCCTCCCAATCTCCATTTACATATGCAGTAATTCTTTTTCTGTTCCTCTCATTTATATCGAGGAAACACGACAGTGCGTCCATGTGTATCAAAACATCTCCCAAGTTATAAACGGTTATTCTGGTGTATGTTTCGTTTATTCTCGTGTTGGAGGGACACCTGTAAAGTGCTTCTGGCATGGGTGTATTTGGAGGGACAGTTAGGAAGAACGTCTTGGAAGGGTGTATTGGAAACTGCGAATTGATGCTCAGGTTACTATGACAGTGACGACAGGCGTTGTCTTGCAGGTCAGCCACAGTAACTTGTATGGTAGAGATTAATCTTTCATGGGTCGTCAGTCGGTGGTTCCATAATGTCGTTTGTAATATTCAGTTTGGGTTTATACATCGATAATCCAGTTAGCCAAAACTCCTCAGAAGTTTTGTGTTAGAGTGGTGGAGGTGTCGAGTCCTGTTAGTGGTCTGTTAAATAGCTCACTAATGTTGTTATGGTCATTACTGGAACTTTGTCATCATGGCCAAATCCCGCATTTTAATGTTGATTCTTGCAGACTGTTTTCCTCTTCGGGAATTTCCAGATTCTTCAGCTTAATAAATTGAGACGAGATCACGAAGCTTAACTTAAGTCTCGATTTAAACCTTTTCGTACCTTGAATGGCACAGTGTATTTCTTGACAAGTGTGGAAATATCTCTGCTTTCTTCATTGTGGGGGATCTCAGTTGATTTTTGGGGACAACGACCACACTGGTGTCGTCTTTCATACCACAGTCCATTACGATGGTTTCGGAGGTCTCCTACCCCAACGGCTGGGTCTGGGGCCTTACCTTATCTTACGTATACCTAATGACGGTTTCGGAGGTATTCCACCCCCAGCAGCTGAGTCTAGGACCCTGCCTTACGGTACGTATACCTTACGATTGTTTCGAAGGCCGCCTACCCCTATAGCTAGGTTAGGTACTGAGTTGCCGTGTTAGATGGAGTGCAGTATTCTTGTGAGACAGGAAGTATACAGCAGATCTGACACGTTAATCAGGACTGCCGCACCCAGACGCGTCCCCTTTTAGTATCTCATACATGAGTTTTTTGTTTACATTTCGTGTTCCTTGGAATGAAGGAAAGGTTTACGACACGTCTCGGTATACGTATGTGTGGGTTTTCAAGTGTGACATGGTAGGGGACACGGCACAGCGCTGCCGCTCTGGTTACCGCCCCAGCTCTGCCTGCACATATCGATTACCAGCAGCTTTACTTCACCCTGTTATTTCTTAGTCGGCTGTAAGTCACCCGCCAGCCAGCCAACCCACCCGCCCAACCCACCAGTAAAACCTTTATGTCCTGCCAGAGTCGGACCCACCGTGGGTACACTTGGGACTTTAGCGCGTCCTCCCGGGGAGGAGTAGGGAACATATGATGGGACCTATAATTTGGGGTCCCTCTGACAACTTGCAGGACCTTAAGGGGCTTATGGGAACTTGGCGTGGCGATTTGACACAAAGGGAGGCTTTTCTAGGGGGGACTCTTACAGGATTTACACTTCTTGGGAAGATGGTGAAGCCTTTTGTGACCATTATGGAGGAGCAGGGGGACTCCCTGGGGACGGTAGCCAGTTTCCTTAGGGAGTACAAGACGTGTAAGGCACTGGAAGAAAAAAGATCCTCACAGGACGTGATGCCTCATGAGGATATGGAAGGTCTCATAAAGACCAGTGAGGACTTCTGGGGACTTGTGAGCTCCCAGAGGGACTGATTAGGCTCCGCCGGGAGTGGCGAGGTTGTTGGAGTGTGTGTGAAGTCCCCCAGGGGACTAGTGAGCTTTATTGAGGTTGTGGGGACCCTTAGTGAAAGTTAAGGCCCCGCCGGGAGTGTTCAAGCCTCGAGGAAAGTGATGGGGTTTCCTGGGAGTTGTGAAACCCCTGGAAGAGAGAGAGAGAGAGAGAGGGGGGGGGGGGGTTGGGGGGAGGGGTCAGACCTAGGCTCCTCTAAGACTGGTTAGGCTCTTTAGAGAGCGATAAGCCTTTGTGTGAGTGTGTCTCTTTTGTGACTAGTTAGTGTGCCTGGGGACTCTACAGACGCCAAGGGGATTGTTAAAGGCCTTTGTTGAGTAATGGAATCCTTTTAAGACTGCTGCAACCCTCTTGGGAAATTTAGAAGGACTGTAGAGACTAGTGTCGCTTCCTGGGGACTGTTGAGATCCGATTTACGGGTTACTAGGGCCATTTGGGGTATATCAATATCTCGTGGGAATTAATGGTGTCTCTTTAGGACTAGGGATGCCGCTTGGGACTTTTGGGATGGGACTTTTGGGAATCGACTGAAGTGTTGTGTGTACTTGCTTCCTGTAGGATTTGGTTGGGTCATTGGAGGACCGGCAAGACTCCGTAGGAGACGGGTGAGGAGGCGTGCGGGATCTGTGAAACTCTGACGAAAGCTGTCAGACTTGTGTTACAGGGGACTCATGAGAGATCCTTTGGGAACTCTGTAGCCACCATGTAAAGGGTTAGCATGGAGGTAATTTTGCCATCAGATACGGGGGGAGGAGATATAGGGGACTGAGTGGGAGATGAGAGTAGAATTGGCGTGAAGGCTGAACAGAGAATAGGTTTAAGTGGCGGCCTGGGGTGTACATTCATGTCGAAGTGAGGGTGGCACATGATGTACTGACGTGATGTGCTGACGTGTTGTGCTGGGGGCCAGTGAAAACCTGTGGTTAATGAGATGACTCAATTTGCATGGAGACACTGGGGCCCATCTAGTTCCTGTGACACGCCTGCTTCGTTTGCCGGAACTCATTAGCATTGATTACATCCGTGGCTGCCTGGCGGAGCAGCAGCAGCAGGAGAATGGAGCTGTAAATAATGAGCGGAGTGGAGATTCGTTCGTGACAGTGTGTGACTGCTGGAGGGAGGAGGCCCGACCACAGGCGTGTTTACTGGCGAGGTGTGGGAGGGTTCATGCGCAGGTACGTGCCTCGTGAAAGGGTTTGTACGTGATTGAGGGCGGAGGAAGAGACGTAGTCTAAGGAAATGGCGGTTACGTATGACATGGGTCAGCACCCTAAGTGTCTTGTTGATTACTTGGCCGTGCCCACTCCATTCTTTCATTCACTTACCAATTAAGACGCACTCACGACGCTGTACACGTGAGGCAGTCACAGCGGGCGATGTTCCCATGATAGGACCTGATGCTGCCGAACAGGACACGGATGCAAGTGTACTCACAACACGACAGACGATGCTTTCACGAGAGAACAAACAGTGCTTTGACGGCACGGTGCACGCGTGGTGCACTTTATCCCTTCATGCGTAATGGTTATGCTTATTAACGAACGTTGTGGGACCAGGGAGTGTGCCATGTGGTACTCCACCAGTCACTAGATGCTTTGCCTGGTACAAGATGACTATAGCCATAATTCTGGTTCATTGAAATGAAAATAATTTTTTTTCGTTGTTTTCTTTTGTTGGTGAACGCATTTTCATGACTTTTCCTCTAGTATGATTCATTCACAACTTTTTTTCCATTTTGTCTAACAGTTTGAGACCTTTCGAGATCCTTACGCACCGTTATCACTCTCATCTCTTGTAGTGTGGAACACCTATTGACTTCTCGTCTTCATCCGAGTACGTGCCTCCTCACTACAACGCTGTGTGATGGTGACGTCCCTCATACTCATGAATAAAGCGTTTGTTTACTGTTAATTCTAAATATGGCTTATACTTACCCTGAAGTACCCCTTAGCTTACCCTAGTATACCTGGGGTGTACTAAGATATATCGTTACCGCTGATAGGTTAAGTGTTAGTATAAAGAGAATTGCTTCACCGAGTCACCATCTGTCACTTCCCCTCATGGTGTCTTGCAAGATCTCAGTCCTAGTGGCGTCTAGCGTCCATTCCTGTGGTAGAGTTCCCAGTCTTGGTATCTAATGATATATTCATCAGCTACAGTAATAACTGGTCCATTTCCACTTCTGAGCTCTTAGGACTGGTCGCAAATGTGACCAATTACGTTTACATTTTTTCTTTTTACTGCCATTTATTTTTCATCCGACATCATCATCAGGATAACACATGTTGTTACTGAGGCAATTAGAACGAGACTGGTGTAACAGCTGTAACGACAGAGGTGTAACAAACGTCACAGGCGTAACAGACGTCACCCAAATGTTTGGACATTAGAGCTGATGTTGAGGCGGTGTGTGGTCGCACCTTTTAGATGAGTAATGATGAGTCTTGTGATGTCATTGCTGATGAGTGTTGTCACTCAGGGTTGGTAGGTGTTGTCACTGTGATGGTAATTTATGATTGTTTTTTTTTTTTTGTTTTGTTTTGTTTTGTTTAGCGAGTGTTGGCAAGTGTTGTAAGAGGATGAGGTGTGTTGATAAGGTTGTCATTATTTTGGTAAGTGTTGTATGTATATTGATGAGTGATATGAGTAGTTAAAGTGTGTTAAGTGTTTCAGGTATTGTTAAGTTTCGTACTTGTGTGGCGTAAGTATTTCTTGGGTTGTTTTTGATGTTGTTATTAGGCGTTGTGATGGTGTTGGTGGTGAAGCGTGAGGAAGAGGGTGGGCGCCAGCCCTAGTGGTGGAGCAGCAGCAGCAGCAGCTGCAGGAGCTGGTTGTATGAGTCAGTGGCAGGTATTGAACCAGCGTGTCCCACAACCCCCCCTCACCCACCACCACTCCCTGGAATATGGTCCATGCTCATGGTACAGATGACCCTTCGGGGGAAATTCAGTTTTTCCTCTTCATCCCAAAAAATTTTGGGAGAGTATTTTTCCACATCTTTTAGTGCTCTGTCTCTCCAAACCACACTGATTAATCTCTCTTGTTTTAGTTCTCTATCTCTTTACCATACTTTATCTTTTTCCTTCTATCCTCCTTGCTACACTATCACTCCAACCCATTTTGTATATCATAGAAGGTCTGGCCTCGTTTAGGACTTCTGTCCTTGACTGAAGCCCCGGAGATGAAGGAAAACAGGGTCAAGTAGGGGAACGGAGGTGGATGATTGTGTGGGAGGAATGTATGTGGATGAAGGGTGGTCGGTGGGGGACCCTGGTGGTGCCTCGTATACCACCAGGATGTTGGCTCGCCTTACATACATCAGCCACAGTCCTACTTCCTCCATAACTTTAACTCTCACACAACTTTTATTCAGAAGTTAAGACAGACATTTTGGTCCCAGCTCCAGCGGTGGGGTAGAAGACCTCCGAAACCATCGTAAGGTAAGGTCCCAGACCCAGCTGTGGGGATAGAAGACCTCCGAAACCATAGTAATGTATAGACTGCGTAGTCTATACACAATTGTTCGTAGGTATGTGCTTTTTTTTTTTTGCAGAGTGTGTATCGTTTTGGACTAGAATTCTCTCGTTTGGTAAACTGTTTTAAAGAGAAAAACAAAAACAGGATAGAATATGGTACTGAAGTTGGCAGCCAACAGTCATGAAATATGAAAATAATGATAAACTTCAGGTTCCAATGCAAGGAAGGCATTGTTTTAATCTAACTGAAGATATTCTAGAGATAAGACGTAAAAGCAAATGGCGTATAGACAGAAGTGTACAGTTGAACATATAAGACTACTGCGTCTTACTCCACAAGATTATGATGACATTATCTCTTGAGGTAGCGAACCTTGGCAGCCAGGGAAGATGTTGTCAGACGAGTGTGGGCTAGACGACACCGCCCAGCCTGCCTGGACACGTACACCTACACCTCCAGTGGGTACCGTAAGGCGAGCTACACCTAAGGAAACAGGGAACCTCTAATCATACATCTGCTTCCATGATGTAAAAACAAGTCTCCTGGAGAGTTCAGCGTTCACTTTATTACACCTCTGCTTTCGTGTAACTCCCCAAGATATTCTACACTGGCACCTCGAGAGACCTGAACACCCTCCCCCCCTCCCCCTTTACAAGCCCCTTCCCCCCACTCCAGATAATCCAGCAACCTGCCCCCTTCCCCAGGTGAGCAAGCAAGCGGGTTTGCAGCGCGTCCCGTTAACACAAACACTCCTTGTGTGAGCAGAGCTGCATTTGTCAGGTATCGCCCGTCCCGCGGCTGTAAACATCGCCAGCGTCTTGCAGGGACGAGAGCTCCTGCGAGAGATGTCGGAGGTTTATTTTACAAACAGGAAGACGTTATGCAACGGCTATAAAAAGATATAAGCAGGTTTATCATCGCGCTGGCGTCAAGGTGGAGTTGGGAAAGGTTGCAGATGTTGCGGAGGGCAAACCCACCCTCTGGGTTCATAATACCGAGTGGAGTTACAGACGGTGATGAGAACGTTAATATGAGACACGGGAAATGACTTAAAGAAAAGTAGGTGAGAAAGCTAGCCACTTCAGCACTTGCATGTAAAACCAGGGACACAGAAGAGACACACAGGAGGCACAAAGTGCCACACAGGTGTATCAGGAGAATATTTCTGTCCATTCACGTGAATTTAAGTTTTCGTTGGTTGTGCAGGTTGGACATACAAGTGAGTCAGATGGGGTAGGGGAAGAAGATATTTATTCCCATTCTGGGAAAGATGCCTCGACTAGCTAGTTGAATCGAAATATCTCTTGGAAAGGTGAAATTTCTTCCTCTGATGAGAACGTTGTTAAACATTTACAGATCTGCAGACGTCAAGAATGTAACCTCCAGGTCATGAAAAGGTAATGTTCTCTTAAGACCCTGACTATGTACTCTGACATCAAAGTAGGAATAGAAGAAACGAAGAACCACGCTGCGGTTTAGGGAGGGGAACATTGCTGCGTTCTTTCTAGACTCTATGATACTGGAAGCCTTTGTAAACAAGGAGGATTCAACCTTCCAAGTATCATGACACAATGCAGTACAGTGACAGAGTTCTCAGTAAACGGCCTCACTTCCATTACTGCAACTTGAGCTACAGTTTTGGTGACACTCGGGGACTTCAAGCAAGTAAACAACAAAGGTCCTCTTGAAGCAGGGAAACGACCCAGTCCTCACGTGGTATCCCCCTTGAGGCATATGTGACTTGCGCCATCACAGAAACTGGTTGAAAACATGAATTTTTGTAGATGCGGTAGAAGAGGAAAGACACATGAAAGGTTAGACTCTGTGTTTATGACTCACCCATCAGGCAATATGATGTGTTCGTCATTACGGGTAAGAACGCAACTCATACTTAAACCACCGAATACAAAGCCACGAGACTTTGTTGAAAAGTTGAAATGAAACTTGAATACGATAGTGGAACCATCATACCTATCATACCCAGGGGTCGTACGAAAGTGGGTCCATCATGCCCCATCATACCCAAGGTCAGACAGTAAAATGGAGTGAATGTATAGTCTTCACTGGTATAACCAGAGGGTTTAGCATAGGTCTTTTAAGTTGAACTCATGCAAGCTGTCAGCTGGAGCGTTCACGCAAGAAATGAATTACATTATTAAATTTGTTTTCAATTATAGACAAGTAAATCTGGGGATTTTCGTCTGATCTGCTCTGAGAAATTATGAAGAAAATGGAAGCCAAGGAAAAATGTGGAATCCAGCCCAGAACACAGGTATAGGAGATCATGCCGACATTCAGGGTTCGAATCCATTCTACCTGTCACCAGCAAGTTAAGGAAACTTCATATATATGTCGATAGGAATACTTGAGAAAACCTTGGAAAAGTTCTCCCAGAGTACAAGTGAAGAGGCAGGCGGGGTGCAGTAGTAATGTGGGCTAAGTTTACCATTTGTTTGGTCAACCAGGAGAGGACCATTACCGATCCAAGTTGGTCCCAAGCCAAGCCAAGGGTGTAGGAGGAGGAGGAGGACTGAAGGGGGGTCAGCAGCGACTCCAGGTAAGACATTCGCTTGATCAATGAAGGCTGAGCAGTGTTGCCATCTGGCAGATCTTTCTCTTCTGAGGAAGACGAAAATGCTTCCGTTGTTCATCGTAGAGGAATGGTCAAGAGTTTGGGTTCAAGTTCTTAGGTAGGATCATCAGTTTAACGTAAGCAAGCTTCCGTTAAGAGTTTCACCAGATGCGTTTCGAATGAGAGCAGCAGGAGGCCTTGTCTCTGAGGATAAGATAACTTGCCGAGCTTTTTAGTCACAAACGGTTTTCTCGAACTGGTTGAAAAGGGACGGATGGCATTTTCCAGAGGGCTGTGTGGCAGGCCTACCAACCGCTGTGGAAGAGACCAGGTGAGCAGTGTTATTCAACGTATCATTTTGGAAATACATTTAGAACTGGCGTTCTTTGTCTGTGCGAGATGATGGAACAACACGATGCAGTTAGCTTACAACACCGAGCTAATGAAAGCCATTTTTCTCTGAATTATATTTTTGAGGTGTTTGCATGTAATGGCGACTTAGGCCCACAGCCATTTATGGTGTGCTGAAGATGTAGTTGATCATTGTTTTATCCGTATGATATGTAAGGCTTTATGTGGGTATCATATCTGAGGAAATTGTTGGTTTGGAAAAGGCACTGTAAGTCAAATAAAGTCTTGACCATGTACTCAGGTACTGAGGTCGTGTGTATTATTACTGAGGACGTTTGGCTCGTCATGCATTTGAGGTGGGTAGCTTCGGTTATCCTGGAGAATAATGATCACTTCCCTCATGCTCCTCATCATGGACGGGTTGTGCTAGGTTGCACGTTGCGCGTGGTGAGGCAAGGAAGATTTTGAGTCACGCGGGGAGTAGCTCTTTCGTCTGACTCGCCGAACCTGCCTGCCAGCGAGCACACACACACACGCACACACACACACACACACACACACACACACACACACACACACAGCAGATCTTCCAAGATGGCGCATGTGTTTGTTTATCCGACTCTGTGTGTGTGTGTGTGTGTGTGTTCAGTTCTTTGCGTCGACGGGTGTCCGTTCCTCTCTCTGTGGTGGATATTTTTCACAATACATATGTATATATGAATTTGGGTTTTCCTCTCCTGCGTTCCTGTTATTGTGTGGCGAGGCGTGTGCAGGCCACGCCACTGCCTTCCCTGCACATGTCTCAGAGAGCGGCTTGAGGGCACCTTATGGCCCGTCCGGCACCACCTCTGCCTGCCTGCAGAACAGTTTAAGAGGTCTTCAAGATGGCCAGCCTTTGTGGAACGTCTTTGGAATGCCGGGACCTTGGTAATCCAGACAAGGAACTTTAATTGGGATTCAACCCGGAGTGCGGACGCTCTCGCATTGGTGGGCGTGCAAAGAACTGCTTGTGAGGACGCCAGGGGGGTGTCGCTCAGCTCTCTCTCTCTCTCTC
>JAUUEG010216878.1:0-10034 GCA_032361445.1 Panulirus gracilis | reverse complement strand
ACTCCACTCACTTTTCAGTCTTGCTACTTTCCCTGGCACTTCTCCCCGCCAGGGTGTAAGGCGCTGTCCCACTCACTTCTCCCTGCCACTTCTCAACTCTCCCATCCGCCTCTTACCTCTCCCTGCTGCCTCTCACCTCCCCTTGCCGTCTCTCACCACTCCCTGCCGCCTCTCACCTCTCCCTGCCACATCTCACCTCTCCCACCCGCCTCTCACCTCTCCCTGCCGCCTCTCACCTCTCCCTGCCCCATCTCACCTCTCCCACCAGCCTCTCACCTCTCCCTGCCGCCTCTCACTTCTCCCTGCCGCCTCTCACCTCACCCTACCACCTCTCTCCTCTCCCTGCCTTCTCTCACCTCTCCCTCTTGACTCTTGCTACTCTTCCTGCCAGGCTTGCCCGTGTGTTTCCTCTCCCTTCCTCTCCCTGTCGTTCCGGGTTATCCACTACATTTGTCTTCCTCAGTTTCTTGTCTTCCTACCTCGAGCCCTGGAACGCTCAGCATGGCCCCTGAGCAGGACGGTACGACCCTTGAGCACTAACTTGACGACCTTTGAGCAAGACGATACGACCCTTTGCTGTGATGGCCTGGAAAATGACGTGCCCTCTGAGGCCAAGGTCAAAGGCCAATCAATCATACCCAAGGGTCAAGGTTCATCTTTTCGTGGTCAAGGGTCGTATCGTCGTGGTTAAGGCTCGTACTCTCGTGTTCAAGGGTAGCACTATCTTCTTTAAGGGTCGTAGGGTCGTGTTCAAGACGTCAAGTGTTGACTGTGCTTGTTTGTCTTGAGCTAACGTCTGTCGCCTCTGGTGCTGAAGACGAGGAGATACATCTACTGTTGCCGGACTTTCTCCACTGCATGACAGATGGCGTTGGTTCGCCCCGGCACACATAGCTTTCTATGCCCGCAGCTACAGCACGGTGGACGAGCGCTCCCTCGCTGGAGAAGGAGGCAAGTTCCTTCGTTTGTTGTGTGGTTCGTTTGCCTTCGTTTGGCAACTGCCCGTCGTAGTTTGATGTTTGTTTGTGGGTTGCTTGTACACAGGTTGATGTCTTGCTTTATAATGCTATTGTTGGATGACCCGTTTCACACACACACACACACACACACACACACACACACACACAAGTGGTATGGTCGGTAGGGTCGTTGACCATGATTCACGCATGCGCCCTGCAGGATTCGAATCCTCGCCGTTGCCGCAGGCCCGCAGCCGACCTAGCTTTTCATCCTTCCCTCGGGGCTGGTGGATAAATGGGGTCATGAGAAAGGGCATGAAAAATACTTAACGAGTGTGAAACTCTTTCCACGTAACACACAATTAGCAATCACAAAAGATAATCACACACACACAAACACACACACACACACACACACACACACACACACACACACACACACACACTAGGAGGTTGGGGAAGAAGCTGGATCTTCAGGCAGGGGCAAGTGGGAGGCTGCGTCGATGGACGAAAGATTACCTAAGCAGAAGGTGAACAAACGTCACGGCCGAGGAGCCTTTCGGAAACGGGTTGTGATGGCCAGTGGTGTGCCACAGGGCTCTGGCCTGGTCCCTTGCTTGTCTTCATCTGTTTATGTAACTTGCCAGAAGGACTGGATGATGCCAAGATCATAAGAGAGGTAAAGAAAGGTGAGGATTACATCAACTAACAAGGGGACCTAGAAATTCATCCCGAGTAAATGTTATTGAGGATGAGACATACTGAAAGAAAGCCCAGATGCGAATACTTTCTCGCAGGAAATGAGCTGTAGGAATCTGTGTGTGTGAGAGGGACTTGGAGGTCGACATTGTGTCTAACATATCACCATACCTCTACTTTGGAATAATTGTAAAGGTAATGATAATCTGTTTGCTAGTAATTAGTTGAATCACAGTTAAGTGCATGGATACAGATATAATCAGCAAACTTTTCATAGCGTATATAAGGTTAATACTAGAATATGATTCACAAGTTTGGTCACCGCATTTAAAGATGCGCATTGAACTAATAGAGGAAGTTTAAAGGAAAGCAACCGAGATTGTACCAGAATTTAGAGAGTTGAGTTACGGTGACAGGTTAGACGCCATAAACTTAACCACCATGGAAGAGAAAGGGGTAAGGGATGATTTGACCAAAACCTACAAGTTTCTAAACAAGTCTAAATATGTCGACAGTAAACCGTTCTTCGAAGACTACAAATATGAAACAACCAAATGTTATAACAACATACTAAGCTAGAAACGTGTCAGAAAAATACGTAGATATGTTCTTTTTTGATATCAGAATATTGAGAGGAGAGAATAAGATAAATGGTGAACTGTGAATGCTGACAATTTATAAATCTTCAGTAGTTGTGTGGGAGTACAGAAAGGTTCAAGTTATATGGTTCATTGAGTGCAAATCTTCACGTCTGCACTGTACAAATAGGTAATCATAATTAAGTAATTTCACATCGAAGGAGTAAGAACACGGGTGTCTTAAGCTGGAAATAGAAAGAGAGGGTAAGATAGCAGAGATACATGGTTCTGTAAAAGATATCAAGAAGCTAAAGAGCTTAAGGATGGTCAGTGGAGGTAAGAGTGGCACTACAACCGGCCAGCATTTGAAAGGAGGAGCAGAGAAACAGTGGAGAGAGTATTGGGATCAAGATAGGAGTGTAATCCAGAGTTTTTGCTTCAGTTAATCAGAGGTAAATTGTTGGTTAAAGAGGAATTACTGAGGCTAATGAATTCTGAAGGAGAGTTCCAGAGGACGAGGGAAAGATATGTGAGGAGCTCAGTGACAAGTTCAAAAATGTTTTCACAGTGAAACACACAATAGCCCCAACACCAGTAAGATAGGATTGGATAGAGGGCTTGAAAAGCATCGAAATCTTTGGAAAAATCACAAGTGGACTACTAAGAGGTCTTGACCCATATAAATTTTATGGAACTAATGGAGTCTCTCCATATGTGCTGCAGAAGTGTGAAGATACACGTGACAAACTGCTTGAAATATTGTTGAGCGTGTTGCTGGAGAAGGGTATAACGCCAAGGGATCGAAAAAAGGCAAATATTGTGCCTGTCTTTAAGAAAGGAGACCGGGAAATTGCACTGAAGTATAGTGAGCTCTGTATAGAAAAATGAGAAAGATTGCTAGACTGTGTGCTCTTAAACGGCTAAAGAGCATTACAACAGAAGCTGGTACAGGCACTGCATCTGGAATCAGGAATGAGGGAGACACCATTGATGGATGAAAGATGACTTTCGTCGAATGCATGCCATAAGAACCTTCTCAAAATGGGTTAGATTCACCAGTCAGATATCACAGGGCTCGATCCTGGAACATCTGTTGTTTTTGATCCTTGTAAAAGATCTAACAGAAGGACTGGATCCATATCGAAATATGTTTCCAGTTGGTGCCGAGGTCATGAGTGGAGTAAAGAATGATAGATTCCAACACCTTACAAGGGGCAGCTAAACGACCTCCAGCGTTGGCCAGAGAAATGTTTCATGAAATTCAACCAGGGTAAATGCAAAGATATGAGGACGTAACAGAGTGAAAGAAAATATAGATACTAATATTATCTGGCGGGAAATAAGCCTCAGAAATCTGTGTGTAGAAAAGACAATGGAGTCGAAATACAAAAAAAAAAAAAAACATTAGAGAAGTTCCAGAGGAAGGTATTTCTGCCACTGCTCTCGTGAGTTATGTGCCTGTGTCATGACCCTCATTAACTGGTCCCGAGCCATGCGTCACGCTGCTGTTTCCGATAGCTTCTATGAAGAGACCAACCAAACGAGGACTGACCGTTAAGACACCTTCCTTCGTACGTCAGAGCTGCAGAATTCTCATCCATCTTTCTCTCTTCCTATATCCATTCGACCTCCAAGAGTCAACCTTTGAAACACCCGAGCAGTTCATCTTGATCACTCTTGCTTGTATCTTTATATACCCAGTATCTTCCACTCATCCGAGAAGGCCACGACTCGAGCATGCTTCTCCCCGTCCAAAGCCGGTTACCGTGAAAAGAAATAGTAAACGTTTAGAAAAGTTTATGATAGTAGAGAAAGGTCGAGATATGGAGCCCCACGAGGGTAAAACACACACACACACACACACACACACACACACACACACACACACGTTGTTCTTTCGTATTTTCTTCACAGACTTTGTGTTTCCTTCTGGATCACTGTGTTTCCTGCAGCAGTGTTGTGCTGTGTTTCCTGACATGTTGTTGTATTGTTTTATGCAGTATATCCTGTCATAGTGTTGTGTGTCATGCCATGTTGTCGGGCTGTATATCCTGCCGTAGTGTTGTGTGTCATGCCATGTTGTTGGGCTGTATATCTTGTCATAGTGTTGTGTGTCTTGCCATGTTGTTGGGCTGTATATCCTGCCATAGTGTTGTGTCATGCCATGTTGTTGGGCTGTATATCCTGTCATGGTCTTGTGTGTCCTGCCTTGTTATTATTTTGTATATCCTGTCGTGGTGATGTGTGTCCTGCCATAATGTTTGTTATACATCCTGTCATGGCTATGTCTGTCCTGCCGTGTTGTAGTGTTGTATAAGTGTGTCCTGCCATGTTGTTGTGCGTCCTGGTGTGTTGTTGTATGTGCTACTATAGTGTTGTGTTGTATATCCTGCAGTGGCCTTGAGTGTCCTGCCAAGCTGTTGTACTGTATATCCTGTTATGGTGTTTGTTGTCCTGTCATGTTGTGCGTCCTGCCCTGGTGTAGTGTGTCCTGTCAGTGTTGTACTGTATATCGTGTCATGGTGTTGTGAGTCCTACCATGGTGTTGTGAGTCCTACCATGGTGTTGTGTGTCCCACCATAGTGTTAAGTGTAATTTCATTTTTTGTACTGTGCGGAGAAGTAGCTTTACTCTCGTGGGGCCCCATCTCTTGAACAGTCTCTATCATACAGTCTTTTAATTTTCTGTATGCTGTCTGCATTTACTCTATCCTTACTCAGTCTGCTCCAATTATCCACCACAATTGTACTACAAATGTACTTCTTTGTCTTTTTTTTTTAACAAGTTTCTTGATTTATTTCGTGTTCTGTCCTCAGGTGGCTTTGTCTCAACATTTTTCGAAGATGTGTCTACTGTCTACGTCATCAGTCTGGCTTAAAAACCTGAAGGTTGTGATTTGGTCATCCTTCACACGTCTTTCCTCCCTGGTGGGAAGATTCAAGGCCTCTCAACGCGCCTTGTAACTCTACTTTCTTAATTATTTTATCATCTTTATTGCTCTCCTTTTTATCTTTTTCTATTAGCTCTTTATGCTTCTCTATGTTCGCTGACGAGACTCGTAAGCATATTCTAGTTTTGGCCTTATGTAGGTTGTGAACAGCTTGTTGAATACTTCTTTAACTTGAATGCTATTCCAATATTTGCCAGTAGACAGTTGGTCTGTTTAACTTTCCTCCTAAGGTGGGACTGCTGAGGTCAAGGTTAATGTCGACTTCCAAATCCCTCTCACACACAGATTCCTGCAGATTGATTAAATGTTGGACAATACTTGCACTGGGGCGTTCTTTTGCTGTGACCCATCCTCATTGTGTTACGTGTACTCTGGTGTTGTTTCATCACCTATACATCTGACCAACTGTGGAGTCGGGTCACCATCCCCATGTAGGCGTGCAATCCTCCGCGCTTTTTGTCTCCGTCATGACTAAGGAATCTAATCCTTCTAGAAAGTCATTTGCCTAAATCAAGAAGAGTAATGGTCCGAAAACAGAACCCTTGCGGCACACTTCTAGTGACCTCAACCCATATCGAGAAGGCTCCCCTGACGTTCGTCGTCTGCCTCCTGTGTCCTGCCATGGTGTGGACTTGTTTGTCCGGCCATGGTGTTCAATCGTGTGTCCTACCATGGTACTGTGTATCAAGTTAGAGTGTTACGCCTTGGTGTTTTGTGTTCTGGCATGATGTTGTGTGTTCTGTCATGATGTTGTGTGTTCTGCCATGATGGTGTGTGTTCTGTCATGATGATGTGTGTTCTGTCATGATGTTGTGTGTTCGGTCATGATGTTGTGTGTTCTGTCATGATGTTGTGTGTTCGGTCATGGCGTTGTGTGTCATGCCATGGTGTTGTGTGTATTGTCATGGGGGGAGGGTCCTGCCATGGTGTTGTGTGACATGGCATGGTGATGTGTGTCTTGTTATGATGTTGTGTGACATGTCATGGCCATACTAGTCCTGCCATGGTGTTACAGTCACTGTTATTCTGTAACGGAAGTGAGTTCTGCACTCGTGGGGTCTCATGTCTTGGAGATTCTCTCCCAAAAGTCTTCTTAGGCTTCCGTGTGCTGCCTGCATATACCACACTCTGCCACTCGTCCGCAATTCTTATACTATAAAAGTACCTCCTCACATGTTTACCTACAAGTACCCTGCTTGATTTTATGTTATGGTCTCTGGTTGATCTATCTTTCAGTTTTTTCGGTGAACTGAACACTGTCTTTATCATCAATCTGGTTTCAGAACTTGTGATCAGGTCAACCCCCACTCGTTTCTCTTCTTTAATGGACAAAATTAAGGCCTCTGGCCTCTCCCTATAACTATGCTGGGACTTGATTACCCTACCATGTAGGCTGGGACCTGATTACCCTACCTTGTTGTCCGGGACCTGACAACCCTTCCGTGCATTCCGAGATCTGACCATCCTAACTTTCAACCTGTGACCTAACCATCACACCGTGCAGCTGTGGACCTAACCATCACACCGTGCAGCTGTGGACCTAACCATCACACCGTGCAGCTGTGGATCTGACCATACTATCGTAATGCAAGACCCGTTGAGACATTATTCTGTCTGTCTTAAGCTAGCTGAAACCGAACTAAAAACAGAGTATATTAATGCAAAATATTGTCGGTATACAAAACAGAAATAGTCACAGAAAAAAAAAATGAGTCACTTCTGTGCCATAAATAGCACGACGGCTGAACTTTGAATGTAGTGGCCTGACCTGTGACCTCACCGTTAAGGGCGGGGTCAAAGGCTCACGCCAGCATAACCATAAGGTCGTACCACTGTACACATGAGGTCAATGTCTTGAGGGCCGAGCTGTGAGCCGGGACCAGCGGTACCTTACCTCCGTTCTGGTAGTAGCAAGATCATGTGGTGACGGTGACTGAGACAAACTTATTATGAACGATACATATCACAATTAGCCAACATGATTGTGTATAATGTGTTGCCTGCTGGCCGCTGTGTTGCTTACGGTGTGTTCCCACAGTCTTCTTTGTTGCCCTCATTGTGTTGTGTCTCCTGACACTGTCTTCCTGCTGACACTGTGTTGTGTCTCCTTCTTACTGTCATGTAGTTGTGTTTCTTGACATGTTTATTGCCAGAATGTGTTGCAATAGTTCGCCCTCTCACTGCATTGTATTTCTTGATATGGTTTTCTGCTGTGCTTCCTCCTACTGAGTTGTGTTGTTGTTGATGCTATGATGCTCTGGTTGGCTTGCTATGGTGTTCTCGTGATGTGTTTCCCGTCAGAGTTGTGTGGTGTACCTTACCCTGCTGCAACGAGGCTTCCTCTCGTGAACTCTGGTGTGTTTCTCATTAGAATGTTGGGGTTGTGTTGCTGTCATAGTGTTTGGTATATTTCGTGATATTGTCTGTCATGTGTGTTCAGTTATGTTTCTTGTCGTGGTGTCATTTTGTGTTCCTAGCCATAGTGTTATCTTCCCACCCTATTGTATTGTTTATATTTTCACTCATTGAAATCGTACTGTATTTCGTGCCATTGTATGGAGTTGTATTTCCTGCAGAGGTGTTTTGCTGTCTCCAGTCATTGTGCTGTTTTGTCTTTCTTGCCTTGTTAAGGTTCTTTTTGCCACAATATTAATGTGCCTTTCCAGTTACTTTTGTGTATGTGTGTCTAAGTGCTTGTGCGTATACATAGATTACATTAGTAATTTTGTATTCATACAGTAGAGGGAGGAAATCCTATGTATATTCGATGGGATTTCATCTCTCTTACTTTCCCTTCATTGAATATTTTTTAATGTTTGTATGCTTTCAGTATATACACCCAACACAAGAAACTATCCATATATTTTTGTGTTAGACAATATGACAAAACGGACGCAGAATTTTGACAATTGTTCTAAAGGTCTTCCCTCACATTGGTAACCTTGCTGACCTTATGGATATTTCTCAGTGTTCGATAAACAAAAGTTTACAACGTAGAGTATATCGTTTTCAGACAGTTATAATGCATGTTATTCATTCTACATTTCAAGTTTGATTAGTACGTAGAGGAGTTTCCATGATTATTAAGAAATACGTCTTGCATTCACACTTACAACCCTACCAAGACAACAGGAGTCTTAGTGTTCATTCTGAAACCCAGCAGATCCGTCTGTAGAGATAATTCTTTTGTTGGATGTACATTGTCATCACTTTGTTCCATCCATCCACCAATATTGTACTCTGAAGTACTTCTGTACATCTTTATTAACAAGTATCTTGATTACTTTCTTGCAAAGGTTTCTAGTTGTTCAATATTTGTATCTCTGCATCACTGTCGACATCATGCAACTGGTTTAGAAATATGAAGGTAGTGATCAAGTCACCCCCCATTCTTCTCTCTTCTGTGGTGGACAAAGTTATGGCATCTAACTCTCATTGTAAATCAACTCTCTCGGTTCTTCTCCCATCGTTGATGCCTTCCTCTGGACCTTCTCTATTAACTCCGTGTGTTTCTTTAAGTATGATGACTAGAGAAGCATATTCTAGTTGTGGCTTAACACGTAATCGAAGCGAAAAACATTTTCTGGATATTCCTTGACTCTTGATTGGTGATGCTGATCCTCTCCGGCAGACTGTTTGTTCCTTGTACGAGTATCCTGAGGCAGAGTCCCAGCAGCGTCAGGTCATGAACTGTACACTGTCGACTCCCTATAGTCCATCCTATAGATTTCTGCCGCTTGTTTCCAGGTGATACTCGTATCGAGGCTTCCCACATCGTCCCATCCTCGTTACTCACTCGGATTGAATTTCATCGACCATGTAACAGACCAACTTTGGAGTTTGTCTCCCCTTTGTAAGTTGGTGCAGTCCTCCTGACTTTACTTCTCTCATGACCTTGGCATCATCTGCGAACATATTCAGATATGAGTCCAGTCCTTCTGGCCAGGCATCTACAAGGATCAAGAAGAGCAGTGGCTGCTGGACCGAGCCTTGTAGTCACTTACCTGTCTGTCATAACCAGTTGTTACAGAATGTTGGTATTACCGTGAGGGAAAGTCACATTTGGCGAGGCTATGTCGTCCTCAGTTGACGTCGAGGAACTTTTTGTTTCTGCAAAGGAGTCCATTATATCTTTGCTTCTGATTGTAGCGCAGCCGCGAAACTGAAGTGGTAGCCTGGTAGATGTGTCCTGTGGTAATGTAAGATGATGATATAGTATAGGGAGGGAGTTCTACATTCTTGGGGTCCCATTTCTTGAACTTTGTTTTCTGTCGTGCGATTTCTTAAACTTTTGTATAGTGTCGGCATTTACACTTTTCTCACCTTTTCCATCCATCCACTACAGTGCTGTGGTACTGTAAGATTATGTCTTTACATCTGCGCGTGTTTCCGTGAATGTCAGTCATCCTGGCTCTCTCTCTCTCTCTCTCTCTCTCTCTCTATCTATCTATCTCTATCTCTCTATCTCTCTATCTGTCTACACACACACACACACACACACACACACACACACAACCAGCAGTAAGTATCAGAATAAACAGTCACGCCAGATAAGGAACAAAATTTCCCATCAGGCACCATCGTCCACCTTGTAATACAAACCTCAAATGGTATTGACAACCTGGTGTTGACTTGGTGCCCCTCACGGTGACCTGTAGAATGTCAGGTTGCCTGTAGCACAAACGAGCCTTCTGGTGTACTGGTGGTTATCATGTTTATCTGCGTTTGCTGATTACAGAAGAAGAGGATTAATCCAGTATATAAGAATTCGTGAGATATATGTGGCCAGTCTATATGAAAATAAGAAATTTGGGATTTTGCTAGAAATAAATGGTGTGGGAAAGTATA
>JAUUEG010216767.1:0-10034 GCA_032361445.1 Panulirus gracilis | reverse complement strand
CACATTTATCTAACAGAATTAACAGAGTACCAGTTTCTAATTAATCTACCAAATTACAGAGGCAAGCAGATGCTAGAACATAGAATATTTCTTAAATGTTTCCGTATGTCTCTACTCAAGGCTGGTAGTGCATGCCTCATTCATCTCAGGTAATGGTAAGCCTCACCTCCAGCAAAAGTCTTGTCCTTTATTCACCAATCCTCCCATAAAACATTTCTGTGTTAGTGTTTATGTCATTCTTTCAAAACATCATTCCAGTTCATGTTGCAATTAAAGTATAAAATCTTGTTTGAAATGGAAGTTTGTATAATTCAATCTGTAAATGTCTTCCACTGCTATATCATATTCTTCTCTGTCCATTATTATGTTTTATGTAATGGATACCTCATGTTATGAATACCTTATGCTTGTTTTATTTACTTTGATACCTGTGAATGGTGCCAAATCACTGGTATAAAGTCAATTACATTATTTTCTTTTACTGGTGTATGGTTTACCTGTATTGTACAGGAATGAGTGTCTCACAAACATCAGAAAAAAAGAGAAAGAGAGAGAGAAAACAGACAAATCGCTTACCAATCATGAGAGGCACTTGTGGCATGGACGGGACGAAGGGAACAATGATACCATCAGCTACAAGCCAAGATCGGCCTTGTGGGCTACGCCACTCCAAGGGTGGAGCCTCCATCACAGTACTAGCTGGGAGAGATTCTAGACACATCACAGTAGAACAGTTGAGTGACTCAACCAGCTTAGGATCTGCTTCACGCCAAGGAACCTCAGGATGCAGTGGCACAGAGCCTGTCACCCAGGCAGACTGTATTAGCCTGTGTCCATATGGTGAAGTAATAAGTGGCCATGCCATTGCTGCTCCTGCTTGATGCCCTAACAGTGTTACTTGCTCTGGGTCACCCCCAAAGTGCTCCACATTGTGTTGTACCCAGGTGAGAGCTGTGTACAAGTCAGAAACACCTTGGTTACCTGCAGTATGAGGATAAGTTGATGCCGCTAATTTGGGATGTGGAAAGAAACCTAAAAGACCACGGCGAACCTGAGGTGCCAGAACAACTACACGTTTGTTTTTGGCAAGAACTGCAGCCTTACTGAGCAGCCAGGGTCGCTTCGTATCTCCACCAAGACTAGCTCCTCCTACATACACTATCACAGGAAGAGGAGAGTCATAGCCAAGCTGGGGTGTGAAGATGTCTATCAGCAAACAGTCTTCAAAGCCTTCAACAATGGCTCCCTGCAAATTAATTTCATTTTAGAAAGCATAAATAATACTGTAGCCTAAATTGTTCTGTAGCTAACAATCTGTATATATTCTTCAGCGCTGAACTGAAAAAAGAAAGCTTTCATCAGAACTCACCTGCCTTATATTCAATAGCTATTCATTCTTCTGTAAGATTAAAAACCCTATGTATAAATGTGTATGCTAAAGGGGCCATCTCCTGTATTTAAGGCTCTCTATTTTCTTAATAACTGCTGCAAATACTACCTCACAGTATATCTTAATGTTACTGCTTTCTTTGATGCTGAAGGCAAAGGCTACAGTCATTGACAAAAGTCCTTATGGAAGCCATACCTTAATATATAAAAAAAGAAAAAAAAATCAGATAAGAAAAATATTCTGAAATTTCTGATAAGTGGAAAATTTGCCCACTAGAAGTGGGTAAGTTGTAGCAGTTGTAGCTCTGAACACCATTCAAGTTTTCATTCATATCATAATGAGTCAGAACTTCCAGAGAGCTTTCCAATTCATTTCATATATGCCTATTCTACTCCCACGAATACACCTTTTTCTTTACATCCTTCTCTACTACCTGTGTAAGCTCAAAACTCTGGTCTTTGCTTCCTCCCATCTTGTTCTTCAATGACAAGGAGTTCACTAATACCTTTAACAAAATCATTCACCATCCTACCAGAAAACCTGTCAGTTATGTTGAGGAGACTTATTCCTCTGCAATTCTTACAATCTCTTTTACTCTTACTTCTTTTATACAGTGGAAAAATTACTGTCTTTTTCCAGTCTTCAGGTAAATAACCATTTATTCATGATTCCATACACATCTTTCAGATTTTCTCCACCACTCTTGATCATCTTTTCCATTCTTTAGTAATTTTACTGCTCTTCTAACTTCTGCCTTTGTTCTGTCTTCATCCCCCACATGCCTTTTCCTCTCTCCTCACCTCTAATTCCAGCATAACAATAGAGATGTTTCTTTCACCAAGTTATATCTTCAAAATACTCTCTCCATCTTTTGAAAACTTTATCCCACACTTGTTTAATACAATCTCTCCTCTTATTTTACTTGCTTCCTGGAATAGCTTGTTATTCTCCTGTAAATTCTCATCCAACTTTCTACCAAGATCCACATCTGCTTTCCTTAGTCACTTATGCCATTCTTTCACCTCTTCCATGCAGGATTTAGAAATCTTACCTGTCAAGGGTTAATTTGCCATCTGATGATTCAGGCACAGAATGCTATACAAAAGTACAAAAACAAGCCCATTAGTCTAACTTGTTCATACCTGACTATCGTAGCTCCAGCATGGCTGAGTTACATTGGCAACATATGTTCCAGTCCAGCAATCACTCAAGTCAGTCTGAAGTTGTGCCGGACGAAACCGCAACTTCCCTAAAGGAGGAACGGCATATGGTAACCCACGAAACACATATGCACCATCCTCTATACACCTGGAAAGTGAACATTCCTTTAGCTCTGTTCCTTAAAATAGCCATAGACAATGGCCAATATACAAATGCCAAATATCATAAGTTCAGAAATGCCTCTGCACAATATACTCTAAAGTGCCATCTAAGACATACTGTACATGCCTGTGGGAACTTTACATTACAAACTGATATCTTAATTTCATTTTCCTAATTCTTATTTATGTCAGATTTTCACGCTTCCAATTTATGAGTAAGAAAGGAGGCACATACTGATGTGTTTTTGCATCCAGGGGCAAGTACAATTTTATATTCAAAAAGTTTCTCTATATCATATACATGTAAAGGATGGATATGATCTCTATATCTTCCTGTGCCTAAAAGTATTATGCCTAACCAATAGAAATCCTGAAAATACAACTTGAAAAAATCTGTAACCAGCAAAAGAAAGAAGCCTTCTCATCTGAAATCTAAACTTTTTGTATGAAGCTTTCTTTCCAACAGGGAAGCATATAATTTTAGTCCATCACTCACAGTGTGTGGCCAGATGAGCCTATGTGACCTCTCCTGAGATGTAATTCTCTTCTTATCAAAGGAAAGTCTCTTATGCTGTGCTGATGATAAAACCACAGGGCTCCCTTTAACACTACCTCACATGGCCAGGCCCCTAAAGACATGGAGATATGCCCTACTCCATCAACATCAACTGCCTACACTCAATCAATTTGCTCAGAGCATTTACCTTGATTTAACAGTGGTGCATATATTTCTATGTTACCAAGGATACTAATTCTTGATGTGATGTAAGCCTCTATAGGTAATTTATGCTTAGTAAGTGGAAGAGATATATATGAAGGCAGTACTTATATGTGCAGGCAATGTGTGTGGTAGGCAGAAGGTGGGATGTGGATATATGAGAAAGGAAGTTAATTTGCTTGTGTGAATATAAATGACTGGAAGGAGTATACGAGAAAGTGGGTAGAGGTCAAAAGAAATGTACAAGATTTGAAAAAGAAATACGTTGAGAGGGTAGCAATAAAATTCAAAGAGAATATGGAAATACTTTACAAGGAGCTGAATAATGTTTAGAGAACAAGAGGGAGTAACACTGAGAAGCAGACGGAAGGCGGTAAAGTGGTAACATGCAAAGAAGAGGTAAAAAGGAGACAGAGTTAGTACTATGAAGGACAGCTGAATGTGCTACAGGATAGAGTGGTGAATGTGGTTTGTTTGGGATGAGGTATAAAGTGGAATGTGAGAATCATGGAGAATGGTATGGTAAAAAGAGATGAGGCAGTGAAAGCCTTGCATAAGGTGAAGTGTCAAAGAGTAGCAGGATTGGATGGCATTGCAGATGAGTTTCACAAGAGAGAGGAGGCTGACAATTTTGTTGATTGATTAGTCAGGCTACTTAGTGGGTGAAGTGTCCAAAAGATTGGAAGAATTAATGTACAATGTCGGTAGATAAAGGAAAGGGGGGACAAAAGTGAATGTACAAATTACTTTACGGTGAGTATACCCATAAAGTATACGGGTGAGTGGTGATTGAGAGGGTGGTGACATGCATAGAACATCTGAATGGGAAGGATCAATGCAGCTTCAGGAGAGACAGAGTGTATATAGACCTGGTGTTTGCTTTGAAGAATTTGCAAGAAAACTACCTGGAAAAGGAGAAGGAAGTGAGTGTCGCATTTGTTGGTATGGAGAAAGATGATAATGCTATCAGAAAGGCCTTGGGGAGACAGCTAAAAATAAATGGGGTATATGAAATGTTACTATATCCAGTAAGAAATTTTTCCTCAAGAAGTGAAGGCATGTGTGCAAGTAAGAGGGGGGGGGGATAGTAGTAGTAGTAGCAGTAGTAGTTGTATTCCTATCGAAAGTGGGCCTGCATCAAGGATGTGATGTTAATGTGTTTGTTTCACATGTTTATGGATAGTGTGGCATCACTATACTAAAAGCATATATGGATGAAACCCATCAATACATTGAAGACTTCATGTCTGTTATCTCCTAGACCCTATAAAATGCTACCTGTATGATCACTACAGGACTTACAAAGACAACAGTACTATCATAAAACTGGATGTGTCAAACTTCAGGATGTATGCAACAAGGCACAGTCATTGGTTTCCTTCAGGAACCTCTCCTTAGATGACACAGAGCACAGGGTATCTGATACTTTTCATTTATCTCTATCTCAAGATACTAGAGCCCAATCCTCCCACACACTCAATTCATACTACTGAGAGGGATACATCCATACATCTACAATCCTACCCTACCTACAATAAAAAAATTAAAAGAGAACCTCCTTCCTTCATATATCCATACTCTCATATCTTATGCTCACAAGGTGATCCACGATAAGGAAGAAATTGGGTTTTGAAAGTTGAGGGGAGCCCTATGAACAATCCTTTCCCTGTATTCCCTACCCTTCTTCCCCCTCTACTCTTCTCCTGTCACTCACTCCTTTCTCTGTTCTTGTTACATGATGGAGTGAAGCATACCTTCATGGCATAGGAGGGGTCTGCCAAGGGAGGGGGTGCCGGAGGGAGCCCTGAGGTGTTGTCATATCACCAGCACAGCATAGAAGCCTATCCCTGGATAGAAGGAGGGTATAACCCTCTGAGGAAGACAGATGGGCTCGTCTGGCCTCATACTGAGAATGATGGACTCGCACTCTATGCTCAAAGAGCTCCCCCTGCAGGAAGAAGAGGTTTTTCAACTTTCAAAACACAATTTACTATCATAATGTGAGTGTCATACAGGGCTTTTATTGATTTCTCATGAATATGGGAATAATTATCGAAACAGGAGAAGTTTGTAAAACTTATACTTCACATCAGACTGACATGAGGTTAAACGGAAATTAAATCTCCCAGTAATTTTACAATGAAAGAAAATCATATATTTTAAACCCAGAGTCTGACAAAATATCACAAAAGATACACAATATAAAGAATATCTTTCAGGCTGAGATTGTAGATCTTGAGTTACAGATTCCACGATACTTTTGAATATGTGTATATGTATATTACACAGGTTCAACCTTGTGATACCTCAGTTTCATTAAAAAGACTTTCAGCTCAAACCATTTTCAAGGAAGAGCCATTTCAAAGTAGATTTTATGATGATCAAAATCGTTACAAATTTCTTACCTGTCATGAGAAGACTGGTAAAATCCTACATATGAAACCAAGCTCTACATTTACAAAAAGACATAAATGACATGGATTGAGAATAAATATATCTTTAAGACACACCATAACAAACATGCAATGAAAAAGAATAATTCTATGATAAGATATGTAAGAGGGCAGTTTCCCATATCTTTATAATCCCTTCTGAGTCTATTCCATCATAACTCTACATATATAATTATTTCATTTCTAGGGAAATAGAGTATTAAACAAAATAGCAAGAAAATGGATGTGTGAAAGTGAAGACAAGGTTTCCTTGTTTCTAAAGCTACCTCCCTCAGGAGGGACACTCCACTGGGCATGATAAAAATATACATAAAATCTCCATCACCAGAAAACTTCAATCTGTACAGAACTCTAGAACTTGCCAAAAACTTTGAGAAACATGATGCAGTTACCCTTATTGAAAACATAAATTATCCATCTTCAGTATCGATTAAGAGGTAGCTATAATGCAAAGGATGATCCATAATACTTAGAATTTGCATTTCAAAATTGCTGCCCTTATCCATAGTATATAACTGATTATTTGACTTCATATATCTTACAAAGTTAAGCAATAAATGAATTTATAGATAAGGAAATCAAATGTCATCTTGTCAAAGATTTCAGTGAATTACCATTTACCAGTCATTTAAATCATCACACAAAAAAAAGCTTTATTATCTGATGTTTAACTAATCAGAATTTTTTTTTGCAAGATATTTCTGAAATTTCCCCATTGCAAGTGCAAAATCTAGTAACTCATGTCCATACAGTTTCATTTGGCATGTTTTGGCCAGCTCTTAATATTTGTAGGAAGTTTCTTGGTGCATCAGAATCATAAAAGCCTGTTGCTATGCTACAGACAGAACCTAACTTTGAGAAGACAGACACCAAATTGTAAGAATAGCTTAAACTGAACCAACTTGAAGGTGCTGACTGATCTGCTGAGTGTATGTTTTTCCTGACTTCATGGCTATTTAAAACTAAGATCAATAATGAAACCTACAGAAATAAAGCTTTTCAGACCATTACTGTCAACAAAAAATTACATCTACAATACCTAGGGGACTGCTCTCCAAATCTGACACTGCCTAGGCACAATAGATACTGGATAAAAAAGTTTTTTCCACAGTAGGAAATTGAATACCTACTTCTATCTACAGCTTGAACCGTTCTGCCAAAAGGCAGGACCAACACAGAGCACTCACAGCAGGAAAATCTAGAGTTATGAAGAATGAGTTGTGTGAATTAAGAGCAGTCAAGTTCTATGTCTGACATAGAGAGATTGTAAGTATGCCAGCAGTCCAGGTGTGGACAAAGCAGAAAGGAAAAACAGCTACCAAGTTCAGAAGAGTCTAACTTGGCTCACTAAGCAGCTGTCACAAAGCCTCCCGATACCCAGACGGGTAGTGCCAGTAACATACCTCCCCGGTCAGTGGTTGCCTTTCAACTACTACCTTCCTGTCTCATACTCTCATACCTTAGTTTCGTACACATTAGCTCTTAACCTATATTTCTCATTATCAAATTTGGATACCAACCTCTGGGGTTCCTCTTTCAAGTTTACAACAAGAGTTGTGTCATCCATAACCAGCAACTGACTCCCCTCTCAGCCCCATACCCAACCATCCCCAGAATATTGGAGACCCATCCCCTAGCTCCAAGACCCTCACAATTTATATCTCCCTTAGCATCTTATTCATGGACAGATTAAACAGCCATAAGTAGAATTACTAGGTTAATTTAAGTATCATACAAACTGCAAGCCAAGTAAAGAATAACAGTATATTTAGGTCATCTTCCTTATCATGAGTTCATGCAAAAGCTCTTGATCAATATCTAAAATACTTTTGTCACATGAAAACTTACAAAGAGTACATATAACCTGAAACTACATCTTACAAACAATAATAGAAAACATCAGCATAGGTACCCTTGAACAAGGCCACAAGTAGTGACTGTGGTGACATAGGGATGTTGAATGCGGGGATCAGGGATGGAGAACACCCCATGGGTGGTAGAAGCCAAAGTCACTATGACCACCACCAGCACCACCAGAATGATGCTACAACCTGCAGATCAAGATAAGTTAGTAGATACAATCAAAAGAAATTTAACATCAATAATTGAATGAACTACTGGTAAATACTTAAAAAGTTTTCTGGCTGCTGAAAATGGATGTTATAATACTTTCTTTAAGATATATCTCATAATGTGCCAGGCCTTGAACTAGCAAACTATCAACAAGCCAATATGTGACTTACGATGAGCTGTAATGTAAAAAAAAATTCTTGGGTGTCATTGACGTGATGAGAAGGTAACAATAACAATTAAATTATCAGCCATGTTACAAACCTATGATAACCCTTGTGGAGGCAATGGAGGCGAGAGTGCGGCTGAAGAAGCTACGGGCTCGATTTTTGGCTGCAGGTCTTGGCTGGTCAAGCTTAGGATCCCTCACAACTGACACACTAGGGTCAAACAGATCCAAGTAGCGTGGCTCTCTAAAACTCACATCATGGATCTGTTGAATAGGAGAATTCTTTTATCATTCATCATTTGATGCTCTTATCATTATCAGCTAACATACCAAAAAGAAAAACAAAAACACAGGAAAAATAATGACAGGTGTATGGAGGAAGTAACTGTCTGTGTGGGCAAAGATAGGTATGCTTGAAGGAACAATAGTCCTGACAGTGTTGTATAGATGTCTTGGACCCTAAATGTAAAAGAATGGAAGGGGTGGATGTTTTGGAAATGAGATGTCTGAGAACAATATGCAGGTGAGACAGGTTGTCCTGTAAGGAATGCACAGAGCATCAGAATGGGAAAAAAACAATGTGGTTTCAGAAGTGGAAAAAGTGAGGATCAAGTGTTTGCTTTGATGAATGGGTGTGCAAAAATACTTCAAGAGAAACAGTACATACATATCTGTGTGTGGCATTTATGCATTTAAAGAAAGCATATGACAGGGTTGACAGAGATGCTTTGTGGAAGGTGTTCTGGATATATAGTGTGGGAAGAAAGCTATCAGTAGTGAGGAGCTTTTATCAAAAGAGTAAGGCACATGTACCAGTAGGCAAAGAGAAAGGTTACTCATTCAAGGTGGAATGGATTTGCAGAAAGGGTGTGTGATATCACAAGGACTGTTCAAATTGTTTATGGATAGGATGGTGGGGGTAGTATATGTGAGGGTTTTGTGACAGTGTTAGGTCTGCAATTGCAAAGGTGGGGGAAACTGTGATGTTTGTGATAATTTGGTGATGATATGGCACTGTTGGCAGACTTGAGTGATTTGAGCAAAGGATATTTCCAGTGAAGATACTTGGGGAAAGACTGACGACCAGATACATTAGAAGCATTTTGGGTATAGAGGTAATATGAATGGAGTTACTGGTCTCACTTGACGAATGAACAGAGGCATAAACTCTGACAAAGCAGAAAGTGTAGGAAGCTGTTTGTACCTGACCTCAACTAAAGCTAGTTCGAGATGACACATGAATGCAAAGTAGTCATGTGCATGTATTTTAAAAAAAATCATTGGTAAAATAATAAAAGGAGGAAGAGGGTAGAAGCCAGCAGAACCTTGGACAACACTAAAGTTGACCTAAAAGGAAGAAAAGTCAGTCCATAAACATTTACAACAGTAGACCATTAGAAAATACTGGAAATAACTGCTTTCCTTCCTCATTCCATCTACCTTATCTCCCTCTCCTCTCCTCCCTCATGCCTCATAATCCTTGCCTCCTCATCTCTTGCCTTCCTTCCCCCCCCCCTTCTCTCTCTCTCTCTCTCCCATCAAGTCTCATATATTACTCCTTCCCTCCCTCCGTCTAGCTAGAACAGAAGTCCAGGTTACTACTGCTGTCCTCTACATTAGACTAACTGGTCTTCAGGCATGTCTTTCCAATGTACTCTTCTCCACATCCATCAGTCTTACTTTACCCTTTTCCCTTCATGAATGCTGAGAAAAACATGGACTTTCCCTCATCTTCTTTCTCAAGCTTGACTATTTCTTCTGTTCTTTCCTCCTTTCCTTCCTCCTTCAGGCTCATCTTCCTTCTCCCTCTTGCTTCACCTTCCTCTCCTCCCGTAACTTTTCTCTACCTCCCTTTGCTTAGACTTCCTTCTGTCCCTCTACTTCATGTCCATCATCATTCTTCCCACTTCCA